>LBNU01004442.1:221816-270210 GCA_014162995.1 Artemisia annua | reverse complement strand
CCTGTACCAAAAGATATCCAATCAGTATGCTGTTATATCATTAGTTACAGCTTATAATTTCTAGCAGGGGGCGTCATCCATCTAGAGGATTAAGCAGGTTCGTATCATGATTATACCCACGATCCTACAATTGATCAAGATGATCTATAGATTGTACTATAGTGGACATTTTACTGTATTCATTAGCGACAGTCAGAGTGAGTTCGTACACTTTTGGAGGAGACGCAACCGTTATTACGCACGGACTGTCATGGGCACTTGTGTCACACGTGTAACCAAGTTAACATCACCCGTTCATGCAGCTGTCCAATCGGATAATATAGTCCCTCATTAGCGACAACTATCACGTTGTATCAACATCCCATAGTAACTCATGTATTCAACTAGTATCGATCGTCCAAACTAGAAGAGGAACTCAGATTATACCCCACTACCGTCATCACTCATTCTTTAAGGTTTGTAAGTCATTAGGTTTTAGGAACGAGTCGATACTGAGATTAGAAGTACACCAATATCTACCTCCCACTTAGAACTTAATACCAAGGCAGCACAACCACTCGCAACATCAGCACTCTGAAGTTGGACAAGATACCGAGACAGATCACGTTGCTTGTTACTACCACCGGAAGTAGGCATACCAACAGATGTTTTCAATTTGGACGCACTAGTGTTATTCAAAAATCCTTTTTCCATCTCTCTAAACCCACAAACAATTCAAAATACCAGTTGTATACAATATGAAATCAAACAGCAGTAGCACACGTACAATATGAAAGATATAAACCCTAACGCAAGTTAGGGTTTTAATAGCATGAAAACCAATAATTTAACCCATCATAAAACACATCATGCAAAAGACTTACAATGATAACAGATTCCACCAATTAAAAAAAGAAAACAGCCAATTAAAAGGTTTGAAAACAACCAATTAAAAGGTTTAATGCAAAAGAATTACACCGACCCACGATTTGAAAACAACCAATTAAAAGGTTTAATAGACCCACAAGAGGAATATTAAACAATTAAAAGGTTTAAAATTGTTAGAGGAAATCGCAGGAAAAGGTTTGTTAGGGAATCGCTTTAAGTCGCCAAGAGAGAATCGTTTTAGGGTTTTTTTTTTTTATTTTAAACATTCACATTTTGGCCGCCCACAACCACCATTCCAGCTATGTTGGACCTTCTGTACCATCTTGTCACCAATTTTAGAGATCTTTACAATACTTATCTATTCTAACACTAACTTTCAGACTCACTCTCAACATCTACTCACTATACACAACATGGACACATTGCCTTAGAAAAACTACAGACACAAACCTTCAACTTCTACCTTTTGTCCCTATTGACTTCAACTACAAATGGCTGTAAAAGTTTTATAAGTTGGTTAAACCATTCCTAAAAGCGAAGAGATGATTTTAATATGTGTCATTGCTATCTGCTAATGGGATTTGCATAACATTATTCTAGTGAACTAAACAGTTGTGTTTATGCGACATTCCCAAATGGCAATGAACTCGGTTTTCACATAGCACCAGATGGATATATTTGTTAGTATAAACTACTATTAGAATACGCCAATCTTATCTAAAAACTACGATGCAAAAATTATATTAATCGCCCAAAACCCTAAGTCTATAATTTATTTATAACTAAACACTGAACCTAAAAAAGCTTAAAGCTTTACACATATTCAAACCAAAAATTCATAAATTCAATCATATAATAATAGTCATCAAGATTATGTCAGATTGATAGAATGAGGTAGTAAAACCACGAATTAAACAAATTAATGAAAGTAAGAATACCCAGAAGATATGAGAAACAATTTAATTCAACACCACCATCGATCAAGTCATTACCGTTGATCATCTTCATAGATGTTTTGTTTCGATTAGGGTTTTTTTTGTTGCCGTATGGTTTTGGGAATCACTGTGGGTTGGAAAAATTGGGTTGGAATGTCGACAGCCAAATTCTTTTGTGGTTTTGTTTTTTCTTGATTTTTAGTTTTGACCCTTAAGTCTTGTAGATGACCCCCGCGTTTTTAAAGTTTTAATCTTTTATAGTTTTGACACATATGTTTTTTACCTCAAATTTACTTAAAAACGAATTTACAAACACTATTTTTCTTTTTTGAACATAATTTACAAAAATTATTGCCGAATAAGGAAGTATTTAAGATTTTTTTTAATAAACAAAAATCAATTTAAAAAAATATTACTAAATAAGGTATGATTTTATATGAAAAAGTCCCCACTAAGAGTTTTGTTTTATTAGAAAAAAGATTCATCTCATTTTATAAGTGAGATTATCGACAACATAATTAATAGCACATCGTTTTTAAGATAAGATTAATTTGTGCATCCGTTTAAAACTTTTTCCAAACCAAACGATTGTCACATATTTATATTGAGAAGATATCTTTAAAGTTTAAACAGATATTTATTTCAATAGAGAATGTTAATGTAAAATAGTCATACATGTCTATATGAAGTAGTGAAAAGAGTGAGATAAAGAGTAATGTAACCGGCTACAGCCTCTGCAGCCTTCTGATCGGTTGCTGGAAGAGTAGGGTTGTAACAAAGGGAAATTTCGTAATCATCAAAGAAGGTTTGGAACTCTTCAGTGAAACAGAGCAAGGAATGATCCTCAAATTGCAGTTCGACATGACTAAAAGATAACAAGATGCAAGAGAAAAAGAACAACAAACTTGTTTTAATGGAGATATTGCCCCAAAAAAAATGATTAGTTCCTCGATAAAGGGGGAGAGAAACGATAATGGAGAGGAGGTAAAAAAAATGGTAAAAATATAAGGTTGAGAATATTTATACCATGGGCTTAAGTAATATGGGTCATACGTGTGTCCCACAAGAATAAAACCATCATTAATTGGTAGGTGCTTGAGGTGCACGTCGGTTGACGAAACAGTAAAAACAATCAAGTACTCCTTGTAAAAGAAAACTGTCAGGCACCAAAGTTTCGGAGGCTCCGGCATTTAAGGGCTGAAAAGACGTTTAAAAAGTCCCGCAAAAACTCAATAGAGTCCGGTGCATTATGCTCTGAAGAAGCATAAGTGCATAACACACCAACGGGAGGGCTTGTTGGTGGACCCCACCTACGGTCGGAGCCCGACCTCCAAGCAGTCTACAAATGACACTCAAAGTGATCATTAGCGTAAAGCCTACTAGGCTATCATAAAGGAATACGTTAATACTACCCTCCGAGGAGTTGAACCTCTAAAGAGTCTTAGGCTCCCAACTAAAAGACAAACACATAATATTGTGTGAGCCCTACCATAGGTGACGGGTTTTCAATATTCCCGCGCACGACAACTACACATACAGGAATGTGCTCCCCTCTAACTTATCCGGCTGAGACATGTGGCGTGACATAGAACTTTCCCAGGATTTGCCTATAAATGCCATCATCATTCTCACATTTCAGTTATGTTCTCTCATACACACTTTATTCTCAACCGGAGCCGGTTTGCAGGGTCTATCCAAGCGCTCCGACTAACGTAACATGTTTCTTTGTCATATTTCAGGTTATAGAAAGTTTTTAGAAGTATCCGATCTACGGCTCACTCTGATCAAGGTGCAATCCGTTGTACAATCAGCTAGACAGATAATTTATATCATCTTTATCTTTATCTTATCACGTTTAAGATTGGATTATTAACTTCAGTAGTTTGAGAGTTTACAAATAGTGAACTGCATATGTTCTTGTTGAAGTTGTCAACTAATGTTCAAAGCATGAACACTGTCGGTCAACTGATGTTACCGCAACTTTTTCGAGCCCAATACATAAATAAGGTTCTAGATTGTAGTTTGTCCAAAATATAAGGCCCAGAAGTTTAGCCCAGATTTGATAACCATTTTTAGGCCCTTTTATATTGCAAAGAGAAAATAAATAAACTCCATTATAGGGCACAAAGGAGCTATGTTGTGGCAAAGTGGTGGACCGGCTTTAGCTAAGTTGGCGTTCAGCGCTCAAAATTCTAAAGTTGTTCTATAGCGGGTGGTGTCAATGTTCGTAGGCTTTGGTGAGTCGATCTATCTTTTTCTTATCATTTTATTTTGGTTTTTTTTAAGGATATGTGGGTGTGGGAGGTACATTTTCATGAAAAAACTTGTTAACGGTGACTATGAAACAATAACATGGAATTTTTTGTTCGTTAATAAATAAAACTAAATGTGTAAATTTAGTGTTCATACTCGTTTGTTAAGAAAAAAGATTGTTCATATTCGTATATATTCAGTTGTTAAGACGCTAAATAAACATAATCAAACAAGGGGAATACATTTAAAATATATTATAACGTCGATTTTCATTTTGTCCAAGTATAAGTACTTTAAAAAACATTTAGTATTACATATAGTGTTAAAACATCATCCAACAATTGTAAATGAGCACACGCATATAAACCTAAAAGGCTAAAAGACTATAAACGAACAGATTAAACAGTTCACGAACATGTATGTGCAAAACAACTCTTTGATCGTATTCATTCATTTAGGCATTTAGCACATATAAAAAGTATAAAATCTATTTCAATTGTGCCAATTTATAACGAAAATACACGAACTTTTCATTCATTTAAAATAGACAAACTTCACTATATGTCAAATCCTAAAATATTATTACTTGTTCTTACTTATATTTCTACTCTCAAGATCCTGACAAGTGTCAGAACTGATAGTTTGGATGTAGAGCGATAATTAATAAAAGAAAAACATATAATATTGTTGTACGTGTAGGAAGATAAGTAGACATAGTATAATTTAGGGGGTGATTTGCACACTCCTTATGTTGAATGAAATGCTCAACTGTACAAACAGTCAAAGCACACTGTAAACATTATATAATTGTATAGCGCATAAAATAAAATGTCCTAATTAAAAATATAAATATGCAAATCGATTCTCTATAATTTATTATCAACTACTATAATGATTATACAATAATTATACACCATTTCTAGTTATCATTAACTACCAATGTTATCATTAGTTATGCTATTATTGTAAATAATATTCTTATTATTTTAAAATAGAAATGATTTGGATGTCTAAAAATATGCCTAATTGTGTGCCTAAATTGATGTGTCAATGGTTTATTGGTTTGTGTTAAAGCGGGTCCCTCTCCGGTCACCAATAATATAATGCCACATAGATTAGGCATTCTATTAAGTATACCAATTTGGTATGACAATCAATGCTCTTTTAAAATAGGCTCAAAAGAAGCATTCAAAACGTGTTGACATATAGGCTTTACCCGTGACACAACATTGCATTATTTTAACGAAGTATCTACAATAATTGAGAATTCTACCCCACTGTTCTTCGGGTACATAGATAAATCCACCGTGCATTCGTAATCCAGTGACTTAATAACTTGATATTTGAGTTATATTTTTAGAAAAATATCCAAAGATTTCTTCTAACATGCATTCATAGAATTATTGATAATTAAGAACTTGTGTCAGATGTCATTTGGGTAAGATTTGTATATTTTGTGCAAAATTTCATTCCTACATTTATCATACTTATAGATATATGTAATAGTTGTCTTGATTATGACACACTTGAGCAGCAGAACCAAAGCAGTACTTACCAAGACAATCAAACCAATCAAACTACTAAGAAAATCAAACCATCATAGAATAACATTAGTTTATTATGTAATTAAAACATAATATTGAAAAGCCTATATAATTTTTCTTTTTCTTTTTTTATTTTTTTGTTTTAATCTAGCGTACAACCGTATGCTCTTAGTCATATGGCTTTATGGTCATGTATATCAAAACTACATTGTAATAACATACATCCGTATGCTCCCAAACATATGGTTTTATGCTACTGTATCAGAATGCACTGTTATAGCATACAACTGTATGCTCCCAGGCATATGGCTTTATGCTCCTATTCTTACAAAAAGGACACATTATATTATATACTTCAATATTTTTCGAAAAACCTATTTTCGCAAGCTTAAACTTGACAAAGCTAAACATATTCGTAATACTGTAAGATTACACAATAAAGATAATGAAAGAATGATTGAATAATTTTCTGTGTGTCATGCCATGCAAACTGATATCCTATATATAGGATTATTACAAGTTCTATTTTGGGTAAACCCCACTAATTATGCTAACAATCATAAATCTTACAGCCAATTATTTGGTCTTATCATCAAACATGGTTAACACTTTTTTGCAGTCTGAGCGGTGAAATCACGAAAACTCGGACTGGAGTAGTAAACTAGAAAAGATAAAAAAAAAAACAAAAAACAAAAAAAACAAAAATAATAATAATAATAATAATAATAATAATAATAATAATAATAATAATAATAATAATAATAATAATAATAATAATAATAATAATAATAATAACATAAAAAAACTATAACTTTAGTCGACTCGTAACAAAACCGTACCAACGGTCGACTTTAGTCGAATGGCATCAACGGTCGGCTAATTCGACTGATAACACAACCGTACCAACGGTCGACTTTAGGGACTGGTACCTGATGAGACGAAAAGTGTTACGCTTTTAGGGGGTCATTTAAGCCCTAATTCGTATAAATGTGATCAAATATTACCCTAAATCGTTCCTTTTGTCATTTTAGGTACTTTTGAGAAGAATTCTGGAAAACATGCATATTCGGACGTTTTTGGAGCATAAAAGTGAAGGAAACGACAAAGTCTCAAAAGATGAAGAATTACAACCTGACGGCGTCAGAAGTCACAAGGTGACGCCGTCAGAAAGCCTCGACAAAAGAGTGGAAATCAATTTTCAAATGACGGGCCAGAGGATTTAACACCTGACGCCGTCAGGTGTTGGGAAAAGTAGGCCGTCAGGAGTAAAGTTAAAGAGTGACGGCCCAGAAGAGTTTATAAGGTGACGGCGTCAGAAGTGGATCTAGGCCTTTGATATGTGTAAATTCACATATCTTTTATTCGTCATTTTAAGACCAAAAAGACTTAATCACTAACGAAATGCCAAGGAAATATTTGTTTTTGTGATTGTGATTGTGCAGGGATGGATCATGCAAAAACGGACTCAAAACAAGACAAATTAACCAAAAACGAGCACGAGACGGAAGAGAGTAAACAAAATCAAAGCCCGGGATTCCAAAGGAAAAGCTGAAACGAGAAAAGTCAAATTTGGTCCTTATACTTCCAAGAATTGCCAAATTAAGTCCTTGGATCAAGTTTTGTATATTGGCAGATTTAATCCCTGAAGATTTAAAGTTTACATGTTTGGTCCTTGTTTGCATTGTATTACAACAAATCTGGTCCAATATCTTTTACAAACCAAAAGCCCAAAGAGCCCAATCCCATAATCCCTTGACCCGGTCCAATAAATAAAACAAATAAATATAAAAAACACAACCCGCCACTTTTACCCCCAATCCCTTTCCCCAATTTTTTTACCCTGCTCCTCTTATGAACCCTAAAAGACGATTACCTCCAATTACCCAATTCCATTCATTAATACCTCGTATTAAGGGCGTTTTGGTCAATTCCTTCACCCCCTGACACCGTAACAGAGAATGACAGAAGGGAATGACAGGTGGCAGCTCACAATTGGCTAAAACACGTCATGGGATCAAATAGAGGACTCTGATTGGTCAGCCTATGTCACAAGGGATCAAGATAGCATATTCTTATGGAGATGCCGTTTCTAGATGTTTCTAACATGCTCCTCCCCTCCTCAGTGGCTATATAAGTTTGTCTCACCTCTCAATTAGAGGCTGTTAGATGGTTAGCTAGTGAGTGATTTTAGAGAAGAGTTAGTCAGTTAGATAGATATTAGTAGCTAGATAAGAGAGTTGTAATTCAGTTAGTGGTTAGGAATTACTTTGTAACCGTTAATCTTGTACTCATTATTTCAGTTCTCAATAAAATTTCAGTGATTCATCTTAAATCCTTTTCATTGAATGTCAAGCAATTCATTGTGTTTAATCTGATTTCAATACTCTTTTAATTGTTTTCAGAAGCTAACACAAGCTTTTAAATAGCTTGTAGTTAGATTTAAACTCAGCTTAAAACTAGTTTGAATTACTAAGTTGATAAAAAGTTCAGTGAATCAAAAGACATGGTTGACTTTGGTGATCAATGGTAGAGGTTTGAGTTGCAGAAGTGAATTCAGAGGTGCTTATAAGCCTATCTCAATAGTAGGCTAGCTAGGAGGATCTCAGAAAGCTGAGATCTCTATTTGTAAGTTCATCTCCATTTTTATTTCAGTCTCATTTTTTTTCACTTAATTAGATTACATTCTGAGTTTATTAATTTCTTTAGTGTAGATAGAGTTGAGTTAACTGTGTGATTTACTGTTGCATTTGAGATAATTGAGCTTGATTTAGTGTAATTAGGTGTTATTGTGTTGTTCTATCTAACCTTTTGCTAGTTTTCATAAGAACTGTTAAGTGTAGTATAGTGAAAGAAGTTGAAATTTGATTCCTAGAAGCATTGTGTTTAAGCTGTGATTTCTTGTTGATCTGATCTCCTGTGATGATAGTGGATGAAATTTGAGTAGATTTGTAGTTTAATTCTTCCTTTATGTCACAGTTGTAGAGTAACTTGTTTTCTTAGGGGTGTTTGGATTAGCTGTTCATTAGGTGTTTTAGTGAATATTTGGTCCAGATTTCTACATGAATAGTTCACAGTAGGTTAGTATAGGTTGATTATGGAATAATCAATAGGATAAAGTAGAAATATTCAAAGTTAGCATTTAATCTTAATGTTGCCTACATATTGGTGTTCTGTGCTTGCTGTACTATTTCATTCATTGCATTAGATGTTTGAGCTTGTGATTTTAATGATTCAACATGTTCAATTAACACCTCTAAACAGATTTAGGGATTCAATATTGGAATAAGTCAACTGTGATGTGATATGCAAAAGTCAATATACACTGATGAATTTGCAGACAAACCAGTTTACTCTGCTATTCTAAGGCTTCAACTAGAGGACAATTAGATAATATTGATAGGGCTTTTAGGTTTTTTAGAATCTCAGTTAGGTAGTAATGCTTTTGCTCCTATAGTTTTGCCTTAATTAGCTTAATTGTCTGCTTATTTGGTAGCCTAAACTTAGCTATTTTTTCTGTCTGCATGTTATTAGCTTGTTACCAGTTTTTGTGATCTGTTCATAGGCTCTAATAGGTTAGCAATCAATAGCTTTTGATAGGGCTTTTCATGTTTCTGTAAACTCTGCTTGGTGTATTTCATATTGCCCCCATTAGGATTCATGTTAGAGCTTATTTAGAGTACTCATTTCACTGCTTAAGTAGAACTTAGAACATGCTTTAGCGTTTTCTTATTAGACCTGCAATAGTGATATTTTACTTGTGATTCTGAGTTTAATTGTTGTTCTGAGTATAATTGAGTTCTCCTAAGTGTTTTTCTTGGTCTCTTAACTTCTGGTTCTTTTATTGCTTAAATGCTTATTGGTTTTGCTTATTATAACTGCTTAGTTGATCCTAGTAACTGTTCTGTGTGCATCTTTGTTCTGATTTCAATTAGTTGAGACTCATTTGAGTACTTTAGACCTTCTGTAGCAGTTTTACATAATTTTGTTGCAAGTGCTTATTAATAAGCACATCATAAGCAGTTTATAAGCCCAATAAGCACTTCTGAGCTTATTTTTCAAAATTTTATTTTCACAAAATCTTTAGAATTATATTTTAGAATTTCCATAAAAATTTCAGATTTTTCTCATTTGTTTTACTATTTCTTTTCTATTTTCTTAGATTTTAATCGTTTAAAATTCATAATAAATCCAAAAATACAAAAATAATTTTCATTTTTTTTTCTTTTAAAATTAGTTTCCAGATTTATAAGATTTTCCAAAAATAGAGTTGAATTTTCTAGACCATTTATCATTTATTAGACTTTTTAATCATTTTTAAATAGTTAAAAATAGATTTTAATTCATAATAAATAAATAAAAAGTAAAAAAAATATTTTTCTTTTTCTAAAAATTCTTTTTAGTTGTTTTAAGTTTTTAAAAAATTGTTTCACATTTTTAGGATCATTTTTAAATAAAAGTCGCGTTTTATTTTGTACGTTACGGTTTAACATTTCACGTTTGCATTTCCGTTTTCTGATTTTAGATCTTTGTGCATATATAGCTTGTACTCTGTGCTTAATCTGATATATCTTTGTGCAATTTGAATTTCTTTACTACTATTTTCACTTTACACCTTTCACAAACACGGTTTATCAATCACGATAAACAATTTTCCATTTAACCTTCACTGAGACACGACCCGAGTAATTTCTTATTCGTTGAGAAATTACTTGGTTATTATATACTATACTATACACGACACTCAGGCCATCCGAGAAAACTATTGGCGGCGAGCTGACGGCGTCAGCCCTTATAACCTGACGCCGTCAGAGTGTAAATCTATATATAGTTTTATAATTTTCATTCATTAGGTGGAACTTTGTGGGAGAACTTTTAGGGTAAACCCTAAAGTCGAATTCCTGTACTATTTTTTCCACCAGATGCACAAAAATGTCTATGTGTGTTGGTTGATTATCTATCTTTCTTGTCTTTTAATTAACATGTGTAGCTAATTCATTCTTGTGTTTGCTTAGATCTAATGAAACCTAACTATTAATTATTGGTTGATTGGTGTGTTGTTGATCTGTTGGGATGATTGTTTCATCAATGTTAGGCTCAAGGAAACTGGCCAATCTCTTATAGGTAACGTGCTTGAACGTCTGGGAAACATGTAGCCAAGGCATACTAGGCTATTAAGGTAGTATTTAACGCATGAGCCACTGTTTACAACCCTATGGTTGTGCCGTGCATGGCATAGGGCGAGATAAGAGCTCATAGAATTGGAGAGATATGTATGCCACTCCATGAGTTATTAGGAATACACCCTTCATCCACACAAGTAACATACATATCAATAACCGGTAAAAGATAGTTAGGGAGTAATGAAATCTAAGTAGACACAACTTTCTCCATTATGTTTTTCACAACCACAATAGTTTAGATATTTATTTTATTTTAATTTGCATAAGTAGTAAACTTGGGTTAGTTGACTAGAACCTAATTCCGCCCTTCTTCCAAAACCGAGATTTTACTTGCTTTCCAAAAACATAAAAATACAAAAAAATCTTCCTTCCACCTTAGACCTATTAGAGTAGTTTTTCATCCTGACGAACACTATTCCCTGTGAGAGAACGATCATCCCCCCGTACTTACCACTAACTATACTACATCGTCAGGTACACTGCTGGTGGGTTGTAAAGCCTCTCTGAGATCCCTCGAGAGGGTAAAACCTGTTGTAAGGTTACAAAACCACGCATCAGTCCACCATGGCACTTTAGTAGACTGGTAACAAAGCCGTACGAACAATCAACTATTTGACAAACAATAAACTCATGCATTAACATCAAAAGAAAAGATGATAAAACAAAGTTGGTTAAAACTTCAATCCCCAAATAACCTTCCAAACAAACCGGGGCGTGTTTTTCCCTAGAAAAACATAAGATCACAGATTTAGAAGAACCTTGTGGTTTATTTTGGTTACGGATTAAAGGGAACCCTCCGAACTCTGGCTGTAGCCGCGGCCAGAGGCGGCAGCGAAAGAGTTTAGGTTTTGTAAATTTTAATGGCATGATACCATGTAAGATTACACGATAAAGATAATAGAAGAAATGATTGATTGTTTTTGTGTTCCATTTCCTACAAACTGATATCCTAATTATATGAATATATGATTATTACAAGTTCTATTAATAGGTGATATTGAATATATAAAACATAAATGAGAACATATAAACGCAGGGAAACATCACCATACTGGAGGAATTCCATATAGCCATATGATACAATCGATAATAAATATAACAATTATATACCTTTGAACGCGTGATCCGAGGGTAACACCACCAATATCACCACCATGATGGGAATGCAAGAAAACCAAAAGATCAATAAGGTTGATCTTCTCTTTTGTGTGAACACCAACTCCACGTCCACAATCACCACCGATGCTAGTCTAAACCCGTACACACCCGATCTAGCCTTGAACTACATAGAATAAGGTTAGATGAGGATAAAACACCAAAACCTCATATGGTGTGTGTTATTTCGTGGCTTTTGGGTGGAGGGAAGGGGGAGAGAAAGTTGGTAAGTTGTTAATGTAATTGAATGATGAGATATGACCAAATCAATTAGCACTTATCATCACAAAACTTACACTTAGCAACCTTGAACTTTTCCCTTGTTCCTTTCTCACCTAGACTTGCCATGGGGGCCCTAAATAGGCTTGCCCATTTGTTGGTCCAATCCAATAAACTAAGTACTAGCTTAGTTATTAGTAGCCCGTTATTGATCCCGAGTTACGTAGTCGTATATATAGTGTAAATACGATAAATACAATATATATAATGGTGTCTCTGTGTATAAGTGTGTGACCCCATAGGATCACATATGTCTAGCCATATAATTATTTATTATGACACGAGCATACTCCAACACTATTTTAGGTAAACCCCACTAATTATGCTAACAATCATAAATCTTACAGCTAATTATTTGGTCTTATCATCAAACATGGTTAACAAATATAACATAAAGAACAATTGTACATAAGACTTGTTATTCGTTTAGACGTGTACCAAAGCCAAAAATGTGTCAAACGGGTGGAATAGGCACTATGCCAAACGCCCCCTTTAACTTTCAAATATAAAATGTACTAATATTTAAACTACATAAATCTGCGTTTATACAAATCATGACTCGAAAGCATTTTTCCTAGAGCGTTTCGTTGTATTAGAGAGGGTTTAGAATAAGCTCGATTACCCATGAGCTCCACAAGTAGCTAACCAGAAACCTTTAGCCTTAAACTTGATCTCACCTATAAGAAAGACATGAATGAAAATATAATATGGCTATAAAGCTAAAAGGTTGCTTTGTTGATTACTCCCCCGCTTAGTGATCGTGAAGCTTGATGGCACTTCTAGTCGGGGCTAAGTGGTTCATAATCATACATATGAGCAATCTGATTGCTATGTTCATACTAATCATCCACTTAGGACGTCATGAACCCTTATTCGGTTCAATGTAGCTTAAAAAGCTCTAATTGTCCACATAGAACGTCCAGGCTTATTTTAGGGATGGATCAATAACATAATGTGCTATTCATCCACTCAGGATGTCTATGCGTAGCATTAAGCATATGATGACTCATGTACTCGTACTAGTCGTCCACATAGGACGTTTAAGTCCCACTTTGGAACGTATTATTAACACGATATACAAATCCCCGACTAAGGATGTCTAAACTTCACATTAAACGACTAATGAGTCATATAATCATACTAGTCAATTAGTCATCCACATAGGATGTCTAAGTTCCAATTCGGAACATGTGATCATACTATAATACATATCATCCACTTAGGATATCTAATGAATTCTATACTCATGCTAATCATCCACTTAGGACGTCTAAGTCCCACTTAAGACATTAAGTCATCTAAAGGCTCATGTCATCCATTAAGGATGCCTAGTTTTTGGGTCACAATATCTATTATACGTACAAGTCTTCCGCATAGGACGTTTAGTTCCGTTTTTGGGACATAACTCCTTTAATCATTTTGCATAAAACACATGATTAATTATAGAATAGAAATGTGTACCTTTTTCTATCTGAAATAAAAGTGAACTTGCAGTTGGTTTCTATACCAAGATCCTCTCCAAGTAATTTCAAAAACCAACACCAAAATGCCTTATTTTGTGCATCAACTACAGCATATGCTACTGGATAAATCTCATTGTTTGCATCAATCTTAACTGCTGTTAGTGATTAACCTGGAAAAGGACCTGACATGAAGCATCCATCTAATCCTAAGAATTCTATGCCACAAGGCACAAGGTTTGAAACCTTGTTTCAGAGCTCCCAAACACACATACAACCTTCTAAAAATTCTTGTTGTAGACTCTGGATTTGGTTCTAGTTGTACATCAATCCTAACAGTTGTGCTTGCATTTTGATTAACCAACTCTCGGGCATACTCTTTAACCAGTGCATAATGCTTCGTAAAAACAGGTATACTTAAATCATGTTTACAATCTTTAGTGCAAATCATATTAGACTTACTTACAAGAACATCTTCAAGTGTATGCTCATTATCATCATCAACACTTCATCATTCTTTGGATTGTAATCCAAATCCTCTGAACCACTCTCGCCACTCTCTTATTCTGTTTCAATATCCACCTCTACTTATTTCACATTTCTCATAGGACCACCTACAATTATAAACCCACAACATTAACAACAAATGTACCTTCTTTAAAAATCAAGAATCATATTTAAGTAAACAAGAAAATGCACTGTGTTCTTACCGTATTGTGCAAAGGCAAGGACGATCGATGTAGTATAACCAAAACTATAAGTCAACGAGTAAAATGGAATGAGATTGTGAGTAATTTGTATGCCTACCAACACGGGGTTTGTGAATAGGTGGTCGGGATAGTATGGGATCTGAGGATTGTATCTGAAGATGAAGGGGGGTATATTAGTCATTTCATATGTATTTTACCTTAGCTACGAGATAACTAACGGGCGTTAGCAAAAAGTCGCTCTCGGTAGCTATTTTACAAAAAAAAAAATGAAACATTAATGTCGCTTTTTGCAACAAAATTTGTCTCGGGGTGATCCTTGCGCATTTGGGCTACTTTATAGATCGTTTTTTGCAATTTACCCTATTTTATATGTGTTAAATAAAGTATGTATAAGAGAATAAATAAAACCCATATTACTTCCTATCTTTGAGTTTTGATTGGCCTTTTATACTATTAAATTCCATACCTCTCTAACAAACTATAAAATTTAAAAACTGTTAGCATCAAAGAAATATAAAGAAGTGATGGTCATTCTCATACGTGTAACTTCATAATGTGTCGTAGAAAATAGTCAATAGTATAGTCTATGGGCTTATGGTTTGGACTAATCTAATAGGTTAGTATTACAAGTTAAATCATAATATGTAAAAGTCCAATCCAAGCCCAAGCCCAAGGAAAGCCCATCTAGTCCAAAGATGGAAGTATATAAGGCAACCTACCTCTCATTTGTAAGGGGTGCTTGTGTGTGTAAGTGTGTGTTTTATATATGAAATTCTCTCTTCATCTTTATACTTTCTCTCTCTAGAAAACACATACATATACTTATCAAGTCACCAATTCTCATTCATATAAGTGTGATAAAGTTGATTGATCCATGGTGCTAAAAAACCTAAACTAAAATTCAATCAAAACCCCAAAAACAAACAACACCTTAATGAAAATGATGGTGTTATCTAACAAATGGATGGATAAGATTATTACGAGACCAATTAAAAATTAGTATATGGTGTGTTATATGTGACGAGGCATCAATAAACTAGAGGACAATGACGATGCAAATGAATATGCAATTAATTTTCTTTGAAGGACCACATGACCACTTATATATAATACGAGTAGTATAAAACTCAAATTAACGTATGATTGTACTATTGTGTTTCTTTCTAATAAGGGTTTTATATCAAATAGGTTACTCAACTTTGCGTTTTTGTGCACCTAAGTTATCCAACTTTTTTTTTTTTTGTTCAAATGGGTTACTGGACTATACGGGTTTGACATTTAGGTTACTCAAAACCATAAAATGTGTTCATTGAGATTACCCCGATGACTGGTAACCGAAAGATGGAGTTATTACTTTGTCCACGTCAGCTTTATGTTGAAATAAGTTACTCAACTTTGCGATTTTGTTCGTCTAAGNGTTAACAAAACGATTTGGGCGCCGGTCCGCCGCGTTGCGGCTAGGCGTCGGTATAAAAATGTTCTTATCAAACGTTTTTATACACGTTATTATACACATTTTTATACGTTTTTATATAAGTCTTTTTATATGTTTTGTATATGTTATTATAGAAATTTTTGTATACGTTTTTATATATTTTTTTAAATACGTTATTATATACTTTTTGTATAAATGTTTTAAAAACATATATAATAACGTTTATAAAAGACGTACATAAAAAGTATATAATAATGTGTATAAAAATGTATATAAAAGTGTGTATAAAACGTTTTTGTAGTAACGTATATAAAAACATATATAAAAAGTATATAAAAACGTATATATAATGAATGAATACGTTTACATTTTTAATTATCTATGTGATTTTTAATTTATGATGTGGCGTTGAGATGTTTGGTGAGTGAGGGTGTTTTTTATGTGACTGATAAGGGTAGCCTAAATTAACAAAGTTGCGTAGTTTAGTAATCGAATGAGTAACATATATTTATTTACAAGATATTTAGCGAATTAAGTGGATTTCGTTAGAATTTACACGTTTTTATATACATTTTTATATACGTTATTACAAAAACGTTCTTATCAAACGTTTTTATACACGTTATTTTATACGTTTTTATATAAGTCTTTTTATACGTTTTGTATATGTTATTATAGACATTCTTGTATACGTTTTTATATATGTTTTTAAATACATTATTATATACTTTTTGTATACATTTTTGTATACAAAACGTATTTAAAAACATATATTATAGCGTTTATAAAGACGTACATAAAAAGTATATAATAATGTGTATAAAAATGTATATAAAAGTATGTATAAGGACGTTTTTGTAGTAACGTATATAAAAATATATATAAAAAGTATATAAAAACGTATATATAATAAATGAATACGTTTACGTTTTTAATTATCTATGTGATTTTTATGATGTGGCGTTGAGGTGTTTGGTGAGTGAGTGTGGTTTTTATGTGACTTATAAGGGTAGTCTAAATTAACAAAGTTGCGTAGTTTAGTAATCAAATTGAACAAATAAAACTTTAGTAACTTAGGTGAACAAATTCACAAAGTTCAGTAACTTATTTGTATAATTAAAAAATAAAAGTCAGCTGCCAGCGTGGCATGCCAACCGGTTATAACAAGTGCAAAATAGTTGGGTCACTATTTTGCCCGGTAAGGATAGTACAGTAACCCATTTGCACAAAAAAATAGTTGGGTAACTTAGGTGCACAAAAACGCAAAGTTGGGTAACCTATTTGATATAAAACCCTTCTAATAATGGAATTTGATTAAATTAAATATACTAAATATTATTTCTAATGTAATATTTATAGAGAAATGATTTAAAGACCTAAAAATATGACTACTTTTGTGCCTAAATTGAAGTGTTGATGTTTTATTGGTTTGTGAAAGCGTGAGCCCCTTTACTGTAATCAATAAGAAGATGACACATGGATTAGGCATGCCAATTAGGCATATTAATTAGGCATGCAATCAATGCTCATATTTATATTTAGATACAACTGAATAGACAAAGAGAATTTGTATAGAAAATTAACAATTATTATTAAAAGTATAAATAATTAGGGAGCGCTTGGTATAAGGTTTTGAGAGGATGAGTAATGGGTAAGATAATGAAAACACGTGCTTGGTTGACTTTAATGCAATGACTCATTACCCAATAGTAGGTAATGAGCCATTACCCAATAAATTGGAATGAATGAATTATTTTTCCTTTCCCTTTCTCTATCTTAGCATTACCATTGTCTTTCTCTTTTCTATTACCGAGTTTGAACCAAACACACCTTTGATTAATGTATAAAATCTGTAACCGTAGCCTTTTAGTGCTCTTTTTAACAATTTTCTAACATTTATAAAGATTAAACAAATACTAAAAACTAAAATAAACGAAAGGCTTGTGTCCCAGTGACATTGTTTGTTGTGTGAGAAGCTTTAATCCACAGTTGTGAATTTAAGCTCTGCTTAAAACATGTGAGATATTTTGTAGTTGTATATTATGAGATAGTCAGCAACTGACTTTTAAAAAAAAGAAAGAAAAAAAAAAAGTAATTAGTACATTATTCGTTAAAAAAAAAAGAAAAAAAAAATAGAACATTACAACATGTGACAAAAAAGGAGCGAGTAAAACGTAAAGATTTCGCATCCCGCGTGCAACCACTTGCCTACAAATCTACAATCGTTAAATAGCCGGTAACGCGATCCAACTCATCGCCTTAGTTCACGTGCCATCCACAGTTACAGCAACCACGCGCTGAAAAATGTATTTGAAAATGTCTCACGCAATGTAAATGCGCGTGGGATTAACAAATGAAGTCCAGGCGAGTATAGCTAATACTCCATTTGACAAAACCGTTGAAAGACAGTCAGACATCAGTGGATTGCAGGCTCCACTTCTTAATTTCATTTGAATCTGAATTTATATTTGCATTTGAGTTTCATTTCTATGAGTGTTTTGGAATTTTTTGTTACAATAATATTTGGTTTTGTATGTATACTTTATAGTAATTGATTTTTTCATTTTTATTGATTGAGTTTTGTAACCATTTTGGTAGTGGTAGTGATTTAAAAACCAAGCTTTTTTGTTGGATTGACATAAGTTGTTTAAACTCGATAAAGAATCGTTACAAGAAAAAGATAATTAAAAGTTAAAGTCGCAGATAATGGAGCACAAAAGGTATGACACTATAATTAATCTTTTGCTATTGTTATCGTTGCTATTTTTAGTTGTTTGTTAAATAGTTTCTATATATAAATATATAGTTTTAATGATTCTGGAGTAAGTAATTTTAAATTATTTGTTTAAACTAGCTTATTAGGTTTCTAAAACAAAACACATATATAATTTAAAATGGTAACATATATTACAGAAAATAACCAAGAGAACAAAATACACAAGAGATGACATCGAAAGACAATTTGCAATAACGACAACAATGATACTTAATATTACTGAAGCGGAGTTTTATAGAGATATATAAACACCGATACCTTTATTCGAAGTTAATAAAGACTGGGTCCGGCTAGAAATCCATTTATAAACTATCATGTACATAAAACATGGAGGAACACACATATAAACTTTAGTAAGTAACACAATCTCATCAAGAAAATATGTCAAATGATCTTTTTTGTGTTTCAATTGAAATAATGTAAGATACCTTACAAATACACTGAAATTACATCCCTTAGACTTAAAGGTGCAATTAAGTAAAATTGAAAAATAATCCATTCTAGATATAGGCAAATAATAGTATACGAGTAATACTCACTCAGTGTTGAAAAGTTTGACTTTGACTAAAGAAACAAAGAAGAAGAAAAGTAACACTTTCCTCCGCTCCTTCCATTAGCGTGTTATTCCCCCAATATTTGTATTTTGTACCTTTATATGCAACACCATATAAATAGCCCATAACCACAACTCATTCTCCTCATCAAAAAACCATTTTATATCATTTTACAAACATATCACAACATCTTTTCATGTGTAAAGTCACAAAGTCTAGACTAAATTCTATCATGGTTGAAGATAAGGGTCAAGAAAAGTATCATGGGATATTCTCAAAATGCTCGAAATTACTCGAACTAGCCGCAAACGATGATGTCGAAGGATTTGCTTCTATGGTTGAGGAAAAAGGTTTTAGTATAGACGATACTAGTCTATGGTATGGAAAAAGAAACGGCGGAGAAGGAAAGATGGGTTTCGAAGAGCGAACCCCTTTAATGATTGCTTCCTTGTACGGAAGCAGTCAGGTTTTAAAATATATTATTAGTAGTAACAAAGTTGATGTCAATAAATCTTCGGATTCTGATGGCGCTGCAGCGCTACACTGCGCTGCAGCGGGTGGGTCTCATAACGGAGTTATGATTGTGAAGCTTTTACTTGAAGCTTCAGCTGATGTTAACTTGGCTGATATTTATGGGAATAAACCTGTTGACTTGATTGCTCGTGGTCTTAAGTCATCGAAACGAAGAATACTGGAGATCTTGTTAAATGGTTTTGTTTCGGATGGAACCGATGTGGAAGAAGTCGAAGAAAAGGAGACTGTTTCGGCTAAAAAAGAGTACCCAGTTGATGTGTCGATGCCAGATATTAACAACGGGGTTTACGGGTCTGATGAGTTCAGGATGTATACGTTTAAGGTGAAGCCGTGTTCGAGAGCTTATACTCATGACTGGACCGAGTGCCCTTTTGTTCATCCGGGGGAGAATGCGCGTAGACGTGATTTGAAAAAGTTTAACTATAGCTGTGTTCCTTGTCCCGAGTTTCGCAAAGGAAGCTGTGCGAAAGGCGATTTGTGTGAGTACGCACACGGAGTTTTCGAGTCATGGCTTCACCCGGCTCAGTATAAGACTCGTCTATGTAAGGACGAGATTGGGTGTGCGAGAAAAGTTTGCTTTTTCGCACACACGAGGGATGAGATGAGACCAGTGTACGCTTCCACTGGCTCAGCTCTTCCCTCGCCAAAATCAACGTCTGTTCCTGTCACTTCAGTAGAAATGGGCTCAATGAGCCCGTTGTCGCTTGGTGCGATGTCTCCGCCCACATCTCCAATGTGGCAAAGCAATCATTTAACACCGCCCGCGCTACAACTCCCTGGGAGTCGGCTAAAGAGTTCGTTAAACGCTAGGGATATCGAAATGGACATAGAGCAGCAAAGACGACAATTGGTCAATGATCTAACAAATAATCTATACAACAACAACAACAACAACAATAGATTTGGAGAATTAAAGCCCACAAATCTTGATGACATGTTTGGGTCACATGATCAATCTTTATTCCTACGAAACTCGAACCAAAACCAACTTCGTGCATCATACCCTTCACCAAACTACTCATCCTCACCCGTTAGAAACAGCTACGGTTTCGATTCATCGGCTGCAGTTGCACAAGCGGTAATGAACTCTAGATCAGGTTCATTCACCAAACAACGCAGCCAAAGCTTTATTGACCGAGGCGCGGGTCTTACCATGAGTCCTCGGTCAATCCCACAACAATCATGTAACTTATCCGAATGGGGTTCGCCTAATGGGAAGTTAGATTGGGGATTTAGCAGTGAAGATGCTAATAAACTAAGGAAATCCGCGTCTTTTGGATATCGCGGTAATGCAGCCGCGGTGCATAGTTCCCCCAAAATGCAAACCTACGGCGATACGGGTGCTGATAAACTGCCACACTGGATTGAGCAGATGTACATAGAGCAAGAACAAATGGTGGCATAAAAGCTAAAGCTAGAAAAAGAGCTTTCATTATGCTATTAAATTTCTTAATTTATATAACTAATGATGTATTAATATTAGATTAGGGGAAGAAGAACTAAGAATTCTTTTAATTTTTTTTCTTCAAGTTCATGTAATTCCTTCATAATTTCCCAACTGGGAACTTGAATATTATTATTGTTTCCTAATCTGTTTCCTTATGTTTTATGTTTTTTTTTTTTTTTTTTTTCTTCATTGCAAACACTGGACGTTCACTTGGTCCAGGTTATTCAAACGGGGAGCGTTTTAAGATTAATCTGCTCGCAATATCAAATCGGAAATCCAGATAACCAAAAAAATAAAAATAAATAAACTAGACCTTAAAATTCTTCCCAATAAAGTAATCATCAAGGTATTGTTTTGTATTTTATGAAGAAATAAAAATCAATATAATGGTTAAAGACAAATATTATTTGATAAACGGTAACCTAGCAAGATTTGTTTATTATGTCAACTAGAATAAGTCCGCCTACTTTTTTTTGTTATGGGTCCGTATGTTTAGTCTTACCTTATCAACTCAAAAGTTGTAATACAATAATAGTCAAATATGTATGATTGTGAGTTGTGAAAATGACGCAATGTCCCCTTTAATAATTGATACATCATCGACATTTTCCTTGTATGTACGCCAATCATCTAATCTTGAAAATTTATTCTAGAAACATAATAAAGCTTGTTAAATGTTTCTGACTTTTTAAAAAACTATTAGCATTCTGTTTAGATGTTTATAACAGCCAGTGTGTTACTCGTTTAAAAATAAGGTAGATGCCAGCCGACCATGAGGGTCGTAATATTCTCCATCACATATATTTTAATCTTCGACAAGTAACATCACATAACTATTACCAATTTGACAAAGTGAAATGTTTTGATGCTCCTTTTGGTATAAACTATCTATAAAAGAATAATCGCATAGAGCCATAGACTAATAGTGGAAGATTTTATCATTTGATTACTGATGTACGCAAAAAAATTTCTAAAAAAAAGTTATTATTAAAAATAAATAAATAAATAAATAAAATAATAATAAAAAAAAAAAAGAAAAAAAAAAGCACTTTAAGTAACTTATCAGTGGTCACTAACAATGAAGGTATGCGACAACACATAAAAATATTTGTCATACGTCTTTTTGTAAATAGTTTTTTATATTCGGTTAGAAGTATAATTATCTACATTTTACCTCTCTCGTACCATGCTTTCGCATAATCAGATATTGTTGCGGTTGTTGTTGTTGTTGTACGCCTATTTAAACATGAGATATGTTGTTAATTGTTTATGGTATACATATTTATCTTAACGCAAAATCATTTTGTTTTTAGTTTTTGACTATGCTATACACATATTCATCAAATTGAGACTTTCTAATGCACTTTGTGTACTTTTTTGGTTATGCATATGAAATAAAGTAGCAACCATTACATACGTTGTAATTGTTTGCTTTTGCGTATTCATCCAATTAGCTAGAAGCAAATCAGTTTTATTTATTTATTTATTTATTTTGAGCATCAGATTATATAAAACAAAGCCGAAGCAAAAACACTACAAAGCGTCACTCCTCGCTATGGAGGTAATTACAGAAGGAAAGTTATCGAGCCAAATGAAATTTACATCTGAAAAGTAAGCAACTTTAGCAACTTGATGAGCTGCAAAGTTACATACACGAGAAGTCCAGCTCAACTGCAAATTCATTTGAGATTTCCAATATTGAATATCTGAAATCAAAGCCGCTAAAGCCCAGGGTGGCACATCCTCCGTAGAAGCAAGTGAAATCGCCGCTTGAGAATCAGATTCAATAATAGCATCATTCCATCCGTTTGTAGCAGCAAGGATGCAAGCTGATCGAATGACACTTAACTCAGCAGCAAGAACCGATTCACTACGACACTTTTCACCTAACATTGAAGCAAAGAGCCATTACAATTACGAGCAACAATCCTAATAGCGGCAGATGAATCCTTAAAAGAAGCATCGCAGTTCAGCTTAATGAGATTTGAAGTGGGGGGGATCCACGAGATGCCATTAGTCACCGGCATAGAAATGGATTCAGAAGAAACAGCTGATTGAAAAGCATCATCAGTTATAGCAGGATTAATTATGAAATGATCAAATATATAACGATTTCTTACTTTCCAAATAGACCATGCAAGAGTGGCAAAATAAGACAAGAACTTTGTAGAAGCAATTTTGGATTGGAAAGGCTGTAACAAAGATATAATACGAGAAGTAATAGTACCTGATAGACCGTCTAAACGAAGGCCCAGGATCAAGCCAAACCAAACAGGTTTTGTCCATTCACATTCGAATAACAGGTGTTCTACGGTCTCGGGGGAGGAATGACATATGAGGCATGTCGGGGAGGTTGAACAGTTGCGTCGAAACAAAGCTTCACGTGTAGCAAGAGCGTTTGAACAAGCCCTCCACTAAAAGTAATTTTTGGAACTATTTTTAAGCGCCAAATTTGTTTCCAAAACTCATTAGTCGGACTTCCAGATGAAGATGCATAACTAGATTCATTCATATTCCAAATAAGTGCTTGACGATATCCGGATCGAACAGTATAAACCCCTTTTGAATCATAATGCCAAACAAGCTTATCTTGTGCCCTTGTACTAGAGATAGGAATGCGAGAGATAAAATCTGCTTCGATAGGGAATAAATGAGCCTGCAATTTATTCACATCCCATTGTCCGTGAGTTATGAAATCAGAAACTTTCATAGAATATATAAATGGGCCACGTGGATGACGGATGTAAAAGTCTTCCTCGTATGGGACCCACTTTTGGTTCCAAAAAAGATATACTCTCACCATTTGCAACCTGCCATCTAACTCCTTGAAGAAGAAGATCACGACCATGCAGAATACTTTGCCATAACCAAGAGGGGCGAGAACCTTTGCGAGCTGTTAAAAAAATGACCATTAGGATAATATAGGCCTTTAAGAACACGAGCCCAAAAAGAGTTATGGTTAATTAAGAGGCGCCAACCTTGTTTTGCTAATAAAGCCAAATTAAAACACCGCAAATCTCTAAAACCAAGACCACCTGCCTCTTTAGGTTTAGAAAGGCGATCCCAATTCAGCCAATGAATATGTCTCTGATCAATCTCTCCGCTCCAGAAAAACCTTCGGATATGACATAGAAGATAGCAATTTGGAGCCGTCACTCATGGCTAGAAATCAGACACACAGCTCACATGAGGTGACTGTTTGGAAAAAAAAATACTAATTATGTGGGCTGTTTGGTTAGGTAGGCTATTGTACATACACACTTCTCTCTTTAATTTATTTTGGGCCCCCAAAATTACTTCAAGCTGGATCAAACTTGGAGCACTCGGCCCAAACAAACAAAAAGGAAAGAAATCGCAAGGATCATCCAACATTAAAGCTTTATGAATTAAGTAAGGAGAGTCTACGATAGTTTTAAGATGTTATTTCATTCTTGGTTTAGGTTAAGTTTAATATTACTCATTTGTAGAGATACTCTATGTTTGAGCAATTTCTTGCAACTATTCTTAGCTTTGGTCCTCCAGAGTATTATGTCGTCCTCCTACGTCCCTTAGCTGAAATAAGACAAAGCATTGTTAGCTCGTCCCGGGTGTTGAATACGAGACCAAGCTCCGGTGTGAGAGTAGGTTTATGCTTGGTGTGGTTTTAGTGAGATCAAGTAGAGAGAGAAAGAGTAAGTAAGGTGTAAAGTATGTGTGCGTCGTTCATTGGCGCGAACGACTCTTTACAATACCTGATAAATGCTCCACGACAGGAGGATTTGTGGAGATGTGATTGTCATTTTTGTGCACTTTAAGAATCGCTACTAGGCACGAGCCTTTGCTTTCGAGGCTTGGGTTGTCGTTATTGTACAGCATGCTCAACGATCTTTGGGGAACATGCACTATTCCGTCTGTACCTTGTCGTACATTACTTTACAATGTTTTTCTAGCGAGAAAGGAGGAGACGTTACTTCCTTCGTCATTTCTTTCGGACCTTGGTTAACCTTCGTTGCCCTAGAAACTCCGGAGGACTGTTCCAACGGAGGAGAGCGACTCTTTAATTTTCTGAGGTAAACTGAAATTTGGAATAATGTATGTTCCTTCCAACCTAGTTTCCTTCAACATGTCTTAGTTGACTTGTGGATATCATTAACACTATAACTCTACAAATTTGTCGTGAAGTGGTTTAAATTACACTTCCCACCATGATCATTCAAAATGAGCCCATCTCAATGACCATTCAATAAAGCTAAAACAAAAAGGAGAATAATTACAGCATTTAGTGGCATTAAGTCATTAACATGCTCCTACTGCATTTCATCTATGCAGCAAAAGTAGCAACTAGTTCATCATCCAGTAAAGGATGCACTAAATCATTCCCAATTGTGAACTTACTAGCTCTTGCAAAAGGATGACCCGACTCTTATTATAGCTAAGTTCCGTGCCCAAGAAGCAGAAAGCTTACTGATATCTTGAAAGGTGATTAGGTGAATTACATCTGGTTCATCTGAACTGAACATGCATAAACAACATAGTTGATGAGGATAATGAAAGGTGAATTAGACAATGACCAACTCCACACCTTGAGGCAATATCGGTCGGAGCTGGCACGCTACAGAAGACTGAGCAGCCTTTTCCCGCTTCAAAAGCTTCGTAGCAGTTAAATCGGCCGAATAAGCCAGGCACATAGGATCTATCACGATTTTTCTGAGTGCAACAGCATTATCTATGAAGTACACAACAAGCTCAAGATCACTGGTTCGACCATAATAACCTCCAATCCTAAAAAACTTGAGGTGTTCATGGGCGTGAGGAGGAGCATGCATTACTTTCCTTCTTCTTTTCATTGGTGTAAACCAAAGTAGCTGCAAAAAGACCGATATCATGGTCACTGTTCTTTAAAGCTGACACTATTTTGCGTCAGAAAAACGTAATACTCTTCCAGGTAGGGGTGGGACCGGTTGAAACTATCACATGAACATGTGATTTTGTGAATTAGGTGGTGGATAAATAGAGATTAAAAAGACCAAAAAAAAAGAGGTATAATTCCCCTTGGGGTTTAGCGTTAGAAAGACATTCAGTTCTTAAAATATCATATATATGTAGGCAGAAACAGAGGATGGGGCCAAATATATCCTGACGTAGCAAAATAGGATTCGTATTATATCTTGAAAACTTTTAATACACACGGAGAAGATTAAAATCACTTGTAAAAAATAGAAAGACAAATTACTTTCCCTATTAGCATAAACTAGAGCAAATTGCATAAAAGGGGATCCAGATTTAGTCAAATTTCTATTTGAGGACTGAACTTCTTTTAGAAGGATAGTCATAATCTCAGTTTACAGTTTCGGTAGCCGGTCATGTTAAAAAATATAAAATCATTTTTTATTTGTCATTTGGCCATGATGCAGCATGCCACAGCATACCACTTATCCATGTAGCCACTTATGTGGCATGCCACATAGTGTGTAACCTGATGACTAGACTTTGCTAAACTTGAAAACCTTCCTCATTTTGATCAAAGTTACAGGCTTAATACCGTTAACTGGCAATAATAAATAAAGTCGAGTAACTCAAACTGGGATAGAGTCGGATACCGTTTTGTGCCCTTTGTGGTAGTTATAATGTAGATAACAGATATTTCAACTCGTTAATAGGACATATCACAATTACCTCGAATGCCAAATCCTCCAAACGTGGACACGCCTTAGCTATTGAAATGCAGTCCAGTAAACTATCATCTCCATCTGCTGCTATTCGCAGCATCAATTTCTTGACATTTGGTAGTTCAGGAATGATATAAAAAGTAAGAATTTCCTGAAAAAGAAATGAAAACAATCTCACAATATATACATTATAAATCAAACACATTTGAGAAGCATTACTAACCTTCGGGTAATCTATGTTCAAGCAAAGAACCTGAAGGTTCAAAGCAAAAGATGAGATCTGGGCTAACACATTATTTCTCGACACTATACAATCTTCGCTAAAATCGAGTTCTTTAAGCATTGGAAGATCAGTGAGACGTATATCTATTTCTGGACCATCATAGATGAATGATTCAAGGTCAAAATCATATAAAGAAATAGAATAGACCTCAGGACAGGTCACTATTGTAAAATATTTCAAACTAATATCCCGTCCACCGACATGAATATGACTGAACAAACGCGCTCCAAAAATGTATAGTCTTTCAAGACATGGAGAACTTTTTAATAATCCCAATAAATTTGGTTCACTTATATTGACACCCTTCAAGGAAACCTCTTTCAGAGATGGCATCTTTATAACCATAGCACTCGATGACGGCCATTCGACAAGGTGTATCATATTTCCATCTAATGATGGTAATGGGAGATCAAAGTTATTCCATAGAAACTCACGAGCGTCCTGACTTTGGTCCAGTAAATTCAAATCAAGCTTCTCTACTTTCTTGTCTAGCGCAAACCGAAGGCAGTAATCAATATCTTTACATCTACTCTTATCCAAATCGAAACGAATTCGAAAATTTTGAAGAGTTGTATGATTGTAACTTTTAACGACAGTATAAACTGGTTGACAAACTTATGCTCTAAATCAGAGGTGTTATGATGAGTGGCCATTTTCAATGTGTCAGTACCATCAAATTAAAGTTCAGTTGTGTTAGATTACACCACAAGAATTCCCATCTGGTGGAGAGACTGCTGGTGGCCCCTGCATCCTTTATAGGCAAAAAAGAGAGCATCCTGACAAGAACATCATCCGGCATTTGGCTTATAAAATAATCTGGATTTGAACTTCCATGTCCTCCCTAAAAAAAATAAAGTAATCAATAACCTTTTTCAATTATTGACATGAAATACTGATACAATTAACAACATGTTTCAGATTCTATGCAGTTAGTTAGAAGAGATGCATCTTTCTTATATATATGTAGTTGTGTAAACTGTAAAAATTCTGGGCCCGTTTTGTAGAGAGAAATTTAAAGAAATGAACTGAAGAAGGGAAATGAAATGGAGAGAAACAAAATTGATTGAGAAATTTAATAAATTCCATTGTTTGGCAACGACAGAGAAATCAATTGACACTATACATGAAAATCGCTTTCTTTTTTAGGCAGACTAATAGAGAATGAAAACAAATCTAAAAAACCTGAAAATAAAAATGAACCTAAAAAAGCCGTTGACACAAACTAGCAACTTCACCCAAATTGAAAAAAAGCATTTGACTTTTGTTGCCGACATTCGACATCTTTGAGTACTTCCGAAATAATTCATCACGAAACTAGTTATCAGGAAAAGGTTACACACTAATGACTAAAAAACCTATTGATTTACCAAAAAGATTTTCAATTGATACCCATATGAGGATGCTTCGAATTGCCTCAGTGGCGAATCCATGGGTTAAAAGGATGCAAACCATAAATACGATACAAATTGACGATTAGGACGAAATTAAAAAGATTCAAGCGAAGGACAAAAGCCACTCAAGGAGGTGGCAACGATGGATTTCCCTTTATACCATTTTTTACAAAACAAACTAAAGATGTTTTCCACGTTCCCTTTCTTTTCCTGATCAAAAGGGATGGAACTGTGTAACATGTAAATCTTTTTCTCTGGAAAATGAAATTCTCAGTTTTGTTATTTACTTGGTCTACCAAACAAAGGAATTTCAGCTAATTTCATTTCTTTGGTGTCATTTTACCCAACCAAACATGATATAAAGGGTTTTTCAAATCTAGAGTGAATTATATAAAGGGTTTTTTTTGAACGTCACCACACTTAAATCCGACCCCCGAGTTAAACCATCTGTTGATATATCGATCAACAAACCTGATTACTAGAGCGGAATGACTTCGATCTCGAAGATGATACACTTGCAGCTATCAACAGAAAAGTAAAGAAGAGCAAAGCACAAGTAAGTAAACCCTTAACCGAATGCTTGATTAAGTATGAAAGAATGCGTATATGAATCGTCCCCCCTCACCTCCTTTTATAGAGATGAGGGGGAAGAAAACCGATTTTTACAAAGACTCCTAGTCGGCTATTACAATGACACGGGTTGGGCTTGGGACACAAGCCAACAAACCCGACTCCTACTTGACTTATAATAACAAGCTGACACTTAACACCCTAGACGTAACCGTAAGCTAATATAGAGACTAATCTTATAACAATTTCCACCTTAGGCTTTATATTAGCCTACACCGACACTCATCAACTCCAAGCAGTGCTGAAACTTGTTTCCAGGTACCACCTTCGTCAAGGCATCCGCAGCATTGTGTTCAGTACTCACCTTCAGAACTTCGACCGTCTTTGCTTCCAAGACATCTATGATAAAGTGATAACGCACATTGATGTGCTTAGTCCTTTCATGAAAAGCAGGATTCCGCGATAAGTGAATCGCACCCTGATTATCACAATTAACTACCACAGTGTTAAGCTCCACGCCAAACACTTCCAAGAGTCCCCTTTGCCAAATAGCTTACTTCACAGCCTCCGTAAGGGCCATATACTCCGCCTCTGTAGTTGAAAGAGCCACCACGTGTTGTAGCGTTGCCTTCCAGCTTACAGCACATCCCTGTACTAAAAGCGCGTAACCTGTGATCGACCTACCTTTATCCGGATCCTTTGCGTAGTCTGAATCAACAAAACCTGCTACGTTCACATGGTTGCCACGATTTGTCCCAAACACCAAACCCACATTTGCAGTACCCCGCAAATATTTCAAAAATCCACTTCACTGCTTCCCAATGATTTTTACCTGGATTCGCCAAATATCTACTAACTACACTTACCGCATACGCTATGTCTGGCCTCGTGCACACCATCAAGTACATTAAGCTCCCAACCGCATTTGAATACGGCACCTTACTCATCCTTTCAACATCACAATCCCTAACCGGACAATCCTTCAACGACAGCTTGAAGTGCCCACCCAATGGCATCTGAACCGATTTCCCATTGTCTATTCTAAATTTATTTAAAATCTTAGAAACGTACCCGGATTGTGACACCCTCAGAATCTTGCGACTCCGATCCCTGATGATCTCCATACCAAGAATCTTCTTTGCTTCCCCGAGCTCCTTCATGTCGAACTCCTTTTTAAGCAAAGACTTGATAGACCCAATCTCAGCCTTGCTTTTACAAGCAATCAGCATATCGTCTACATATAACAGTAGATAGATATACTCACCTGGTGCATAACTCCTGTAATATACGCAGCTGTCGTAACTGCTACGCTTAAACCCGTTGCTCAGCATGTACTCATCAAACCTCCTATACCATTGCCTAGGTGACTGCTTCAAACCATAAAGGGATTTCTTTAACAAACATACCTTGTTACCTTGTTCATATCCCGGTGGTTGTCTCATGTAGATCACTTCTTCAAGATTTTCATGTAAAAAAGCCGTCTTTACATCAAGCTGCTCTAGCTCATAATCTCTACACGCAGTTAATGCAAGTATAACCCGAATAGATGTGTGTCGAACTACCAGCGAAAATACTTCATTATAGTCAATACCTGCCCTCTGTGTGAATCCACGAGCCACCAACCTTGCCTTGTACCTAGGCTTATGAACACCTTCAATCCCTTCCTTTATCTTGAACAGCCATTTGTAGCTCACCAGCTTTTGCCCAGCCGGATGATCTACTAACTCATAGGTCTCATTCTTTTCCAGAGAATCCATCTCTTCATCCATAGCAGCTTTCCACTTAGATCTATCTTTACAAGCAACTTCCTCCTGGTATGTCAATGGTTCATGAGTATCTTCTTCCTCTGCTGCAGCAAACGCGTAAGCAGCCATATTACTCTCATCCTGAAACCTCAAAGGTTTCGTTCTTGTCCTTGGCTCTCTATCTCGAACCAACTGATAATCTGTGAGATCCGGTGTTTGATCATGATCCTGATCCCCTGCATCTTCATCATCGCTATCTTCCTGATCATGTGTCTGATCTTCTTCAAGCGAATGATTATTTAACCTCTGCAGTTCCACCTCAACCTGTAATTCCTCAACAGACTTATCAGTACCTGCACCAGAATCCTTCAATGTGTCTTTGTACATGACACTTTCATTGAAGACCACGTTCCTGCTAGTGACTATTTTAGGTGATTCATTATCAAGCCTATATAGCCTGTACCCCTTCACACCTTCAGGATACCCAAAAGAATGCATTTTACCGCTCTCGGCTCGAGCTTACCTTGTTTCACGTGCGAATGTGCGACACAGCCAAAAATCCTCAACATCCCATAATCACTTGGATGTCCCGACCACATCTCCATAGGTGTCCTTTTCTCAATCGTTGTCGATGGTGACCTATTTATAAGATATGCGGCCGTACATGTCGCTTCCGCCCAGAAGGTCTTGGGCAATCCAGACTGAATTAATAAACAGCGTACCTTATCCATGAGAGTTCTGTTCATCCGTTATGCTAATCCATTCTGCTGCGGCGTCCCAGCAACTGTCAAATGTCTAGCAATCCCACTCTCAGTGCATAGCTGCTCAAACTCCTGGTTACAGAACTCAAGACCATTATCTGTCCTCATCTTCTTAACCGTCCTGCCAGTCTGATTCTCTACTAACTGCTTCCACTCTTTGAACTTTCCAAATGCTTCATGTTTGAACCTGAGAATATAAACCATACCTTCCTGGAATAATCATCAACAATAGATAAGAAATACCTCTTACCTCCCAATGATTCCACCTGAGACGGACCCCATAAGTCTGAATGAACATAGTCTATCACTCCCTGAGTAGTGTGCCTTCCTACACCGAAACTGACTCGATGTGACTTTGCCAGAACACAATTCTCACAAAAATCGAGCTTACCTAGACTTTTCTTGCCAAACAGCTCCTGCTTTTCTAGATCCTGAAGTCCCGCCTCACTGATATGTCCCAGTCTTTTGTGCCAAACCTGCGCAAGACTGCCTTTTTCTTCAACACTAGCATTAAGCTCACCCTCCACTGCATGGCCATCCAAAGAGTATACACAATTATCCCTTCGAGTCCCAGATAAAATAACCCTGGAACGATTAATCACCTTGATTTTGCCCGACTGCATTTTTACGGTATATCCCTCTTTTTCAAGATTTCCCAGCGATATCAAGTTTCTTTTCAATTCAGGAATATACCTGACATTGTGTAACACAAAACTTGACCCATCTTTCAGTTGTACCTTCACCTTGCCAATACCTCTGATCTTGCACTCCCTGTTGTCACCCAACAGTACCCTGCCCCCATCGCATTTCAGAAAATCAAAAAATATATCTAACCTGGGTTTCATGTGGTATGAACCTCCTAAATCCATGATCCAATCTATCAGAGCCTCTGCACTCATAACCATCATCACCTCAGAACAATCATAAATCGAACCATTGGAGCTTGGCTGATCATCTTTCTTGACGAAACCATTTGACTTATTGCGATTATTCTTTGGACTGTTTCTCTTCAAGTGCTCCTCAGATTGGCAAATATAGCACTTGAGTCTTCCACCTCGAGACTTCGATCTTGACTTTCCCCTAGACTGATGTGAATTCCTGCGATCAATTCTTGATCCCCTCACATATAACCCTTCACCATCATCCCCCTTTGCCTTAGATCTTTCTTTGATTTCCTTTGAATTCAGTGTGGCCATCACATCCTCCAAAGTCAAAGCTTCCCGTCCATAAAGCAAGGTATCCACAAAGTGTTCGTATGATGCTGGTAAAGAAGTGAGTAATAATAAAGCAAGATCTTCATCCTCGAATTTTACCTCAATATTTGCTAAATCAAGAACGATTTTGTTGAACTCATCTATGTGCTCGGAAATCGTACGTCCAGCCGGCATGTAGAATGTGTACAACTTCTTCTTCAGGTACAACTTGTTAGCCAAGGACTTTGTCATGTACAAAGTCTCAAGCTTGGTCCAAACCCCCGCTGCAGTCGTCTCCCCGGTAACCTCTCTCAGAACCTTGTTACCTAAACACAAAATCATGGCACTGTGAGCTTTCTTGTTAAGCTCAGCTTTCACTGTAGCATCCATATCCGCGGGTAAAACCTCCAGAGCTGCTTCACATCCATGTTGGATTAATAAAGCATGCATCTTGACTCTCCATAACCCGAAATCACCAGTTCCATCGAATTTCTCGATCTCAAACTTGGCTCCCGTCATTCTTTAATCCTTTTGTTAATTTGCTAAACCTTGTGATATATTAAACCTCACAATCACAAATTACAAAGTCCCTTGTGCAATACCCTCTTAATTAATAATCTTTTGTTTTCTAAAATATAAAAACAAAAAACAGTATCAACTCCTCTTTTTTTATATGACTTGGATTCCACCAATATAATAAAAAAAAAATTATATTAATCCTTGTTGACTTTTTCTTACTCTGTATATAACAACAAATAAAGAACCAGATGTTGTTATCTTCTTCTTCGTTTATACGCCGCCAACAAAAACCGAGTCGACACCACCTGCTTCTTGTCAATCTTCTATAACCCGAAAATAAACAACCCTTAAGTTTTCTTTAACCTGTGCCGTTAACCTCGACAGATCGAAAACCTAAGAACCCTTAACTGTCGACAAAAACCGGCACAACCTTGTCGTTCAAGAACCTGAACAACGAGAACCCTTTGTTGTCAATAATCTGGTAGCCCAAACAGAAGTACGAATTTGTTCCTTCCAAGATAAACCGAACAACAAATAACCTTCAAACGATCGATCCTAGTAAACCAGAAAAACTCGCGAACCTGGGCTCGTGATACCACTTGTTGATATATCGATCAACAAACCTGATTACTAGAGCGGAATGACTTCGATCTCGAAGATGACACACTTGCAGCTATCAATAGAAAAGTAAAGAAGATCAAAGCAAAAGTAAGTAAACCCTTAACCGAATGCTAGATTAAGTATGAAAGAATGCGTATATGAATCGTCCCCCCTCACCTCCTTTTATAGAGATGAGGGGGAAGAAAACCGACTTTTACAAAGACTCCTAATCGGCTATTACAATGACACGGGTTGGGCTTGGGACACAAGCCAACCAACCCGACTCCTACTTGACTAATAATAACAAGCTGACACTTAACACCCTAGACGTAACCGTAAGCTATCATAGAGACTAATCTTATAACACCATCCAAACGGGCAGACCACTTAGAACTCACGGCTTCGCACTAAGAGGAAAATCCGGATTTTATTGTCACTTGCGAGACTCGAACCCGGGTAAAATCCCTCCCCAAGCTCCAGAAGGAACTCAGGTGGCCGAGCTAAGTCAGTTGGTTGAATTATATAAAGGATTATAACAGCATTTGAACAAGTAAACCTAAAAGAGCAACAATAATAATGATGGGAAATGAATATGTAAATAACAAAATTTAGGGACCAAAATTTAGGGAATATATACATATTCAGTAAACAAAACAATAGAAATAACATAAAAAGGGGGAAATGAAATGAACCTTGTTTTGTTTAGCAGCAAACTGAAGTTTACTTTTCTTCATTTTTGATTTGATGAAGAACAAAATGTAAGAAGGTTTTGTGTTCAAATTGAGGATTATTGGGCCTTCATTATGGCTCCAAATTTTTTTAAACAGTAATTAGTTTTCCCTCCCATTTTGGAGGGCGTCAATTCGCGACTACATGACATGAAAGAATAACAAGTTAGTCCGGTTTAACAACTATGAAGTTATAGAAAGCTCACATTTTAACAATTTAATCCCCACATTACTCGTACTGAAATAAAAATTATCTATAGAACTTTTATAATAAAAGCAACTTTAACTCCATATTTACACGTCTAGAGACAATTAATTATCTATACTACTTATAATACATATTATATTCTCTCTCCTATTAAATTTTTAAGATTTCCTAATATTTTATATAATAAAGGAATTACATCATTTTGAAACTTTTCTGCAAAAACAATCTTATTGAAAAAAATTGGACCAATTAGGTTGCTTAATTTTGACACGTGGCAAAATCGAGCGATGTGATTGGCCAATAAAAAGTCAAAATTGAATCAAGTTTGGTCAATTGTTGCGGTGCCGTTTGGTTGTTGTCTGGAATGATAATCGGTATGGATTTGATATAGGGGTGGAATAGGAATGACTATAAGTTGAGGTATCAATCTCATAAATATTGTTTGGTATGATAATTAGATAAAAGTGTAAGTATAAATTATGTGAGGGAAAGTGGTGGGCCCGGGAATGAAACAATCATATACTACCCTTTTGGCGCCTATCAAGTATGGAATATATTTGTATATCATTTCTACTTTTGATAGTCATTCCGGGATACCAGACACTTTGAATCGAAATGATATTCATTCTTCCATTCCGATCGGGATACCAAACGCACCGTTAATTTCGTTTTGTGAAAAAAATACTGAAAAAACACATGTGTCAAATTTGAAACAAAACAAAACTTGAAGAAAGCGGAGTTAAGTCTAATATTTTTTAGGGTTGAAAATGAAAATAAAGAAACCACATCCCATGTATATCCGATCAAACAAAACATAACACAACTAGATTTAGATTTCCATATGATGAAGACGGGTTATTTGATATTCTAATCATCAAAGATGCAAAAAGATATTGATTATTCATCTATTTTTGTTTTTCATTTTTCTTCTTTTATCGATTTTAATTATCTAATTGAAACCTTGATTTGATATAATTACTGATTTTTTTTCTTTTTCCAATTACTTGGTCGAAATTTGCTTCCTTTTTTCTTTTGTTAATTATTGTTATGTGGCTTTAAGTTCACCCGGATTTGATCATCCAATTGCATCTGTAATAGCCTTTTTGTGTGTATTATCAGATTTGTGGATGTTTTAAAGATTTCACTTGCATAGAGGTGGTGTCAATTTCCATACTCATGATGGTTGGTATCGATATGTATTGGTTTTTGGTATTGGGAGTGACAGCGAACATGAGGACATATTTCTTTTGATCGAAAGCCCTAATTGTGAGTAAGGTATAATTTAGATATAAATTCGATATCTTCTATTGATTCTATGAACTTTATATGTGATTAGTTACATCCCTTATATTATGTACGAGGGGGCTTATTTGATTATGAATGTCAAATTGATTAGGACTTAAAGTCATAAATTACCAACATACTTTCCAAAATTTTCACATGTTACCAATATGGTATGTAAAAGCTCATTATACCATCCAAACTTTCAAATTGTGAACAATATCACCATTATCACCCTCATAAGCTTGCATCGTTAGTCCTTTTTACCAACGGTCGTTAGTAATTAACTGAAAATTTGGTTTTCTTATGTTTTCGTACGTTTTTACACGTTTTCGTCCCTTCCTACACGCTTTCGTCCGTTTTTAACGTTTTCGCCCGTTTTTACATGTTTTTGTCCGTTCTTACATGCTTTCGTCCGTTTTTACATATTTTCGTCCGGTTTTGCACGTTTTCGTCTATTTTTGCACATTTCACTCGTTTTTAGACCTTTTCGCTCATATTCGTTCGCTTTTGCAAGTTTTCGTCCGTTCTTACACGCTTACGTCCGTTTTTACGCGTTTTCGTCCATTTTTTCAAGTTTTCATCCTATTTACACGTTTTCGTCCGTTTTTGCACGTTTTCGTCAGCTATCATTCATTTTTACACGTCTTCGTCAATTTTTACAAGTTATCGTTCATAAAAATGGATGAGAACATGTAAAAATGGACGAAAACTTGAAAAAAAACAGACGAAAATATCTAAAAATTGATGAAAAAATGTAAGAATGGATGAAAAATTTGTAAAAACAAATGAAAACTTGCAAAAACGGACGAAAATATGTAAAAGCAGACGAAATCGTGTAAGAACGGACGAAAACTTGCAAAAATAAACGAAAACATGTAAAAACGGGCGAAAACGTGTAAAAACGGATGAAAAGGTGTAAAAACGAGCGAAAATGTGCAAAAACGGATGAAAACGTGTAAAATCGGACGGAAACTGTAAGACGAAAACGTGAAAAAACAAAACAAAAACGTCTAAAAACAGACGAAAACATGTAAAAACGGATGAAAGCATGTAAGAACGGACAAAACCCGTGTAAAAATAGACGAAATCATGTAGGAACGGACGAAAACGTGTAAAAACGGACGAAAACATAAGAAACCAAATTTTTAGTTATTTACTAACGACCGTTAGTAAAAAGGACTAACGGTGCAAGCTTATGAGGGTGATAATGGTGATATTTGTTCACAATTTGAAATTTTGGATGGTGACAATGAGCTTTTACATACCATATTGGTAAGATGTGAAAATTTGTGAAAGTACGTTGGTAATTTATGGCTTTAAGCCAATTGATTATTGGGTCTTTTAAGTTTGTGGTGGATTCTATTTTAGTTAATGCTTTCTTAAAACTAAATACCCAGTTTGTTAAAGTTTGATATACAAGTTATCAGTGTTGCAAAAATCGGCCGAATCGGCCGATTAATCGGCGATTAATCGGTAATCGGCCCAGGACCTTGGAGAGAATTCCACGGAAATCGGCCGATTAATCGGTAAAAAATCGCTAATCGGCTTCGGACCGTCTCGATTCACGATTTTTGCAACATGGCAAGTTATAGACTTATAGCCGATGTAGACTTATTTGTTTATTGTAGTTGTAAATGTTGTGAAAAATCAACCGAAAGAATCACTACAAATATTTGTTGGAAGAGTCACTAACCGGAATATACAAAATGATTGTTATTTTGGTTAAGCAATACGACGACTCTTATTGTTTTATTTTAGCGTTGACAATGGTTTTGTACTTTTGTTAATAAGCTGTTAAAAGGATATTGCTCAATTAGCTTAGGTGACGAACTGACGACTATGGGTCTTTGCTCACGGGAGGTTGTGGATTTTTGTTTGGTTGTCAAATAAGATCAAGTTAGTCGCATAGTTGTCAAAAGCGAAAGCGATTGCAAAGCGCAAAGACCCAAAAATCGCTAAAGCGAGAGGCGCATAAAAAGCACGGGCTCGAGAAAAAAAAACGCAGGGTTGCAATAAACTTTGATTTTGATTCATTTTGTGTTTCTAGTTAGATTCTAGGGTTGTAATAAGATTCACACTGCATTCTAACACTATCACACTAACTTAATTGGATTAAAACACTCAAAATCAAAAAATCCTAAATCGTACCATGAACCCTAATTTCCAAAATCAAACCAAACGTGTTTCTGGGTATGATTGGATCCTGGAATCATGTTTATAACATGATTCCGACCAAAACCCACTAACTTAATTGGATTAAAACACTCTAAATCAAAAAATCCCAAATCGTAACATGAACCCTAATTTCTAAAATCAAACCAAACGTGTTTCTGGTATGATTCGATCCTTGTATCATGTTTATAGCATGATTCCGACCAAAACCCACCCATTTAATCACACTCATGAACCCTAATCGTCGCTTTAAATGATTGTGGGCTTTTGCCTCGTGGAGTGAGCGATGTGGGCCCGCTCTCGCCTCGCTTCTCGCTATAGCGTATGTAGTGCACGCTTTTGACAACTATGGTTAGTCGCATAAGTCATCAATAGGATGAAATTATGAGCCTCATGTACATGCCTTTTATCATAGGATGAAATTATGAGCCTCATGTTTATCAAACTAACAGGCAAACTTATGAGCATGTGTAATTTATAGTATGATGTAATTAGTAGCATTTTTTATTAATAAAAGCATATATTTAGTATACTTGATTAATTTTGTAGTCCTTTGGAACAGATTTGCTAATAAACAAATTGTGAGACTCCACAATGCACGAGATAATACCCTTGAAAGGGGGTACGCCACATAGAGTGAACCTTGTGATTCATGACTTGAGGTAAGCAGTAGTTTTTACTTAAGGTGTACTTGATTATATTGGCTGAACAAGGATTTATTTATTGTGCTACTTCTTTATCATTAGATCAATTAGGCAGGGGAAGACTTGGTTGTTTTAATTTGTTGTTGTATTTGCTAAAAGATCTCAGGGTTATACATGGTAATGAGTGTGTGAGTTGGTCAAACTCAAAGGACTGTCAAATTTATTCAAGGTTTGTTTTTTTATGTCACATTCTATATGCTAGGAAGTGCATACAAGGTATATTTAGTAGCTATAACATAATAATGTACATTAATATTCTTTATATGACCGACTTTTAAAACTAAAATTCTATATACTTGTGCTGCTCATGAACTCATCTAGGTTGTTTTGGGATGGCTTACTAAATCCCATTTATCAATATTGATAAGTCATGTAAACATTTTTGAGTTTTGAATATCACAACAAACAATGTAGCTTCAATATAATTGTTGTATTCTTTTTTCTACTCACAATCCTAAAGCAACAATTGAAGAACAAACCCTTCTTTAGATAGGGCCTATTGTTGATTTATGATCATTTGTTATAACTTCACAACAAACAAATGTAGCTTCAATATAATTGTTAGTTGTATTCTTTTTCTTTTTACTCACAATCCTAAAGCAACAATTGAAGAACCAACACAATAAATCAAACAAATTGTATATGCATAAGTTCTTAAAAAAGTCTATAAATATCAACATTTGCAAGTTTCCAACAAAACCCGGGCATAATTTAAAACACTGCATTTGATCAATTAAGATTAATGGATTAAACGGATACCGCCACCGCTATTACTACCACAACCGCCGTCTAAATTAGAACGTATTCTGTGTGGGCCCACTACTTAACATGCTTTCGATCAAGTATTATTTTGTTGCATAGATGTTGGAGATTTGTTCAATTTGTAACTTGGTTGTCTTATAACTCTCAGATTATAGGGTGTTTGGCATTGGGTTTTAAAAGTCATTTTATGTGGTTTGAAGTTGTGATAATAAGTACTACGTAACAGTTTGTTAGATATAAATAATATTCTTCGAATTTGAAGATGTTGTAAGTGACACACTTACTGGCGTATGGGATGTTAGTGCTCCATAGTTTTGGCGTCACACTTTGATAAAAATTTGTAGTTCAGGTAATTTAAGACATGTTTAACAAATATTTGATTGATTTACTCTTCTAAGTTCATCAATGGCTAACCTATATCATGCTCAATCCCAGCTCTGTCATGACAAGCTGGGAAAAAGTTACGTTGCTACTATATGTGGAAGGAGATGAAGCAACTAATGGATGCAACTTCTAATAAAAACATGTAGTGGAGGTTAAGGTCTTTACTCTTTAGTATTTTTATTTTGATTAATTTGCTTAATATGTAACATGTGAAAGCCGAAACTTTAGAGAAGGTAATTAACCATGATCTCTATATTCCTGTAAACCTTTTTCATTGATGTATTACAATAGATGGCTTACTTTTGAATGAAGCTAATATGGTTAATTCTAAGGGAACAACTATGTACGGGTTGAGTTAAAAAGTTCATTCAATACTATAAACAACACCATTTTAGAATCAAAAAAGAAATGTTAACACATCTTTGTGACTGTGTGAGTGTGACTCATCTTTATGACCTTTGCGTCAATGGTTTTTTTGTTCATATTGTGTCCAGGTATGTAAGGAGGAGAAGGATAGGGTGATGTAATGCAAAATTGACTTGCTTTTTCATAACAAACTAAAATAGTTTCGTTGTTAACTAAGGATCTTATGTATCGGTAATTACATTTGGGTGAACACACATGCTGTAATAAGGTTTACCCAACAAAAGTATATATATATATATACACGTATTGGAGGCGAAAGCAACACATGGGCTACATACGGGAAGCCTGAAAATATGCCATTTAAATAAGATCAACTCCTCATTTACCATGGGAGTAACGTGGCTTAATACAGCTAATTGGCAGGTCGGGTGATAGATCAAAATGGTAGTTTATCTGTGCGGATTGAAATGGTTGGGGTTTGATTGATTTGACCTAAAACAATTTGTGAGCCAAATAAAATAATTATAGTTATAATCTCAAATTTGAGTAGAAAACTTCATTATTACCATTTGTATCATTTGTATCTATAGCCCGTCTCTTGGATTGAAAAATAAAATGTACGATAAGCTAATGAAAGAGAATTTTCAATCAAAAATCATTATCTAAAAATAATAAATAAACGAAAAACAATATACATTGGATATCCTATTTTTAATCCAACAAGTAAAATCATTTAGGACACTTTAAATAGTTTGTTTTTTAATGGATAGTTTGTTCCTATCGATAATAATACATAACTAAAAATTTTAGAAAAAAACCCATGCATGCACGTGTAATATCACTAGTATAGATTTTAAGTAAATACACATATTAAAGCTTTATGTACAATTAATTTATGCATAACCATATATATTAAACACCTGCAATTAATATTTTTCTTAAATCACTCGTTTACTAAAGAATGCAACCATTTTACCACATAGTACAATCTAATCAAGCTATTAATCATCTATTGTTAAAATCCAATAACCCAAGCACTTAAAACATCAGCAAAAAAATATAACATACGCAGCTTAAAAGACCAGCATGTACAACTTAAAGGACAACATGGTTAAAGTTACTCAAATATAAAATTCTCACAATGTATAAAGTTATTGTAACGAAAAACATAAAATTAAAAGACATTAATCGCCACAAATTTTATTACACAGTACCCGCCGCCGCATCGCACGAGTACCCTGCTAGTCTCAAAATGTATATACGGAGTACATTGAAAATCAATCATACGTATGAATTTGAACCTACAACCAGTGACGGAACCTGGGTGGGTTCCGAGGAGTTTCGAGACACCTATGAAAGTTTGCGGCGTAGTGTTAATTTTTATAATAAAACACGAATTTTCTTAAATGCATCTGGACCAAAAAATTGTGTTCCTCGTGTTGTATAGTTTTTCGTAAATACACCAGGTCAAATTGTATCCTGATTTTGTCTCTGCCGCAACTATTTAATTGAAAGCTTCTTGCGCAATATATAATACCATTGAGACACAAAGCTTTTGTTACGTTACCCGTCCATGTTCAATTATTACTTTTTTCTTGTTCGATTCTTTTAGCTTTAACTACTAAAAACTATTGGATAGATCAAGAGAAAATTTGATTGACGACACGGTGTAATAATTGCATTTTCTTATCATTGCTTACTTTTTACTATTTAGTAGGTAATAATTTTGAGACAATGAAAGTAAATATAGTGGGTAAAAAAAATCACATCATAAAAATATTTGCGATGATTCACATTCTTTATCCTAGTCAATCAATATGAAACTCATATTGCTGCAAAACCAATGAACAAATCCAAATCATTTTTTTTATCAAAATAAAAAAATAAACTTTCACAATTTTTTTTAAAAATTAAATATCTCGCAAACCTTTAATCATTAGGCGAAAAAAATCATACCATCGCGACGAGAATTAAATAATATGTATATAGATATATGCATTGTTATATACTTTCAACGATTTTTTTTTTCAAAATTTTCCCTCAGAAAAATCACACGTGCTTTGTAAAAATCACTTGTGATTCGTTAAAATCAAATCATATATGATTTTTACGAATCACATGTGATTTGTAAAAATCACATGTGGTTCGTAAGAATCATATGTGATTTGTAAAAACCAAATCATATGTGATTTTTCTGGGCGGAAATTTAAAAAAAAAAAATCGTCAGAAAAAAAAAGTTCGTCAAAAGTATATAACAATGCATATCTGTAGAAAGATAATTTAATTCTCGTCGCGATAGTGTATTTTTTTATTTTTTATTTTAGCTTGAAGATTTACCGTTTGCAAGATATGTTGTTTTAAGAAAAATGTGAAAAATGGTTTTTTTATTTCTTAATTTAGATAAAAAAAATGGATGACTATGATTGGTTAATTGGTTTTATGGCAAATATGAGTTCTGTATTGATCCCACCTCCCTTTTTATTAATGTACCTATTTGCATTCGAAATCAGTTATTTGTCGCAAAAAGTTGATAATTAACGCATGTATACTAATCATGTTAGTCGTTTGTTAAACTAGTGAACTAATATTTGAGAAAAGCTTATTTAAAGACTAAGGGGGTGTTTTTTTTTATTTTGATTTAATTGACTTAATATGAAAAAAGCTGGATTAATTAAGTCATATGAAAACTGTTTGTTGGTAACGTATTAGAGAAGACTTAGGATGAAATGAGAAGGATGAGAAATAAATATAACCATACATTAAAGATGCATTGACTTGAATTAGATGCATCCTTAATTTTTTAGATGCACCATAATATATTTTCTAGCTAAAAATTAGATACCTATACATATATTAGATGCATTTTAGCAACTTAGGCAAATCCTATGTATTTTTCGTCTTATGCGGGTCAAATTTGTTACAAGTACTACTTTACATTGTTTTCACTTCAAAATCACTTTAGAAACTAATTGCGATGCATGTAAATGAATAGAGATGCATCTAATTCAAGTCTACGGATCTCAAATATGTAGTTATAGTTATTTCTCATCCTTCTTATTATAAATTTTCTTCTCACTGGATCCCTACTCTAATAGAGAAAAATAACTGAAAATATTAAGTAATAAAATTGAGGTTGTCTGCATTAAGTCATCTTTTAATTAAACATTAATTAATAAAAAAATTTAATAAACAAGCCCTAAGGTGGTGTTTGAATTTGAATTCATTTCAAAAAACTAAATTGATAAAGTCATATAAAAAGTATTTGTTTATGACTTAATAGAAAAAAAAATAACTAAATATATAAAATTGTGGAAAACTAGAAGGGGGGTTGAATAGTTTTACGTCCGTTTTAAAATTTGTGAAAACAAGTTTGTTTTAAAAACTTCGATTCTAGTTTATGTGATTTCAAAACTTGCACTATATGAACAAATATATATTACTAACTAACTAAGCTAATATAGTGTAAGTAATTAAGTAATGAATGAGAAGAGTTAGAAAGATCAAACCACAACACAAGGATTTATAGTGGTTCGGCTACAAGGTCACCTTCCATGTTCCTACTCCACTCCCCGAGTCACCTACTCGAGAGTTTTCTTCACTATGTCAACAAACTCCCTTGTGGCGGAGAAACCTTACACAACTTTCGCTTACACCGGCTTAACGACACAAAGCTAGATGTCGGGTTCTAATCCTAGCTAGAACCAATCTCACAACACAACACAACTTTTACACACCTTGAGCACACCACAACTTCGTCACTAGTTCACACCACTACACAACTTCTTTTTCTCCCTACACAACTTCTACTTCTCCTAAACTACTTATTACAAGCACAACACAACTATACAAATAATGTACACGATATACACAACTATACTACAATACCTCTCAAGCTTTGTTTGTTGAAGGAGTATTCTTCTTTTGCACTTTGAATGAGGATGGATGTGAAGGGATTGAATCACTTGAAACAAGGATTAGTAATCTAATGATCAAAGGATTTTGGAGAATGTTTAGAGAGATTTTAGATCTAAAATTTTCGTGCAAAAGGTGAGGAAAAATACCAGAATTAAGGTGGTATTTATAGGGGAAAAATTCTGACAAAATCTGACACAGGAGCGTGCCGGTCCCCTTAATTCATGGCCGGTCCCCTTAAAATTAAGGGGACCGCCCCTTATAATTAAGGGGGCCGGCCTACTGTAACGGCCAGAAATTTTGTCTTTAGTGGGGAAAGTTTATTTGGTAAAAAACTTAACTGATTTGGTTTAAAATTTTGAATTCATATATTTGGTATGATTAAAACATTTTTCTTTATTACCAAAATTGTTTTTCAAAAATATATAATATGTTTATATAATTAAACTAACTTTGTAGTAATTAATTAAATACCCCTTTGATCATGAGATGTATTAAGCACTTGTTTATTCATACCTTAAGTGATTGAGTTGGATATAATGATATAAACTAGCTTAATACTTGTTTACGTAGTAATCTTACGTTTAATTATTTTACATTTTGTAATCGTCAAAACGTAGAGATATCGAAAAATATAAATAACGTTTTTATGCATTATTTATGTCAACAATCTCCCCCTTTTTGATGATTACAAAATCTAAACTCATTAAGCGAAAATTAGTATATATACAAGTATTATTGTGAGTTTATATCAATTCTCCCCCTTTTTGTTAGCATCAAAAAGGTTATCCCGATTTAATTGGAGCTCCCCCTTGATGTATACTCCCCCTCGTTTTGAGGTCATAACGGAATCGAGATATGGATTTCTTGCAAAAAATATTTAGCGGACAAGCAACATATATATGTATATAGCATGCAAGAAGATAAACTAAAAATAACCATAACCATTCATAACAAGTTACAATCATCATTGCAAGATACAAGTAATTCAAATAAAAGCCCTTAAGGCTTACAACCATCACATAACTAGACCAAAGCTCTACATGAATATCCTCCTAGAGCTTGCCCTCCCAAAATGTTTGAAAATAATTTTATTTTCCAATTACCAAGCATGTTTAATGAAGTGGAATGGATGGTGAGCATGGAGATGGTGATGGTGGAGGAGTGGTTGTTGATGGTGGTGGTGGAGGTGAGTTTGTTGTTGGTGGTGGTGGAGTTGTAGTGGTGGTAGTTTGTAGTTGATGTAACATGTTTTCCATGTGGGAGAACATGTAGTGGATCTCATCTCTAAGCCCGAACACAATTGTTCGGTTGTGGATGCAACACAAGCAAGTGTCACCATGAGCTTCAAGTAAGCTCCATGGGACGGGGTTGTAGGTTGGTGGATTGATGGGAGATGATGGGTAGTGTACATCAAGAGGTGTCAATGGTGACAATGAAAGAGTGATGTCAAGAGATGTGTTTTCAATGGTAGGTTGTGGTGGTGGAACTCTTGGTGGAGGAGACAAGTGGTTGTTGATGTAGTCATTTATGGATGAAGTGGATGGTATGGAAGAAGTGGAGGCTCCATTTGTTGAAGGTGTTTTGGATGGTGCATTTGGTGCACTTGGAGATGAGCATTGTGGTGGTGGTGATGGAGTGGTGTTGTCTTCATGGGTGAGATCAATAAAGAGTTGTTTTGGTGGAATGATGACAAGTTTTTGTTTCTTGGCATTGTTTGAGTAGGTGGTTCTTGGTGAAGACATTGTAAAATGGATGAGGTTTGATGAAGGTTGAGGATGATGGAATGTGGATTAAACATGCATGGGGATTAAATAGTATGAAAACATGTTTAGAAATGGAATTAATTTGAAAATAGGAGCTTAGATTCCAAAATCAGTTTAGTTTTAAAAGGAAATGGTAGCTGAGACTACCAAAAGGAATCACAAGATGCAAAAGAAAACAGTAAGATTTACTGTATGGGTGGCCGGCCCCCTTAAATAGAGGCAGGTCCCCTTAATTTTAAGGGGGCCGCCCCTTATGAATTAAGGGGGCCGCCCATCTGACGACCCAAAAATCAAAAAATTTCAAAAATTTTCTGGAAAAACGTTTTATTCTATTTTGTATTTGCAGCAAGCCCTATTTGGACATTCCACATTGATTTTGGTCTATTATAAAGCATACATGTTACATATATATATATATATATATATATATTATATATATATAAACATAAGCTAAGCATGCAAACACATATATAGATTAAGAGATAAAACATGCACTCATAATCATATATTAATCATAAGCAAGCAAGTTATCATCCTAAGCACACATTTACGCACATATACAAGAAAGTTATAAGTTAATCCGAATGTAAATAGGACAAATAGCACATAATAATCCATAATCAAATGTCATACAAATAAGTATTGTTCATCAAGCAAGTCAAGATAATCTCCTTCATTACTTCTTCTTCCCAAACAAATTCGTCAATTTCTTCCCCATAGATTTGAAGCCACTTCTCATTTCTTCATGCAATCTCTTTTGATGGTTGAGGATCACGGTTTGTCGCTCATAAAGTGTTCGATTGGTTTGTGAGCGAGGAGATGGTGGTTGATACGTGGGAAGATCAAGATCCTCTAAATTATCGACGAATGTAGTGAATGATGAGGTGTTAACACCTTCGGCCCCTTCCTCGTCACCATCATCCTGTAGACGAGATGATGAGCCGTGAAAGCTATGCCGAAAGGATTTTCCCTTGTCACTACGAGGTCGTCGAGTTTGTTTTAGAGCGAAAGAACGCAACGTGGGATAGATGGATTCATAGATGCTATCGTCAAGATCGGGGTAGTGCTCGATCACATGACGATAGAGACGAGTGAGGAACATTCCATTTGGGAGATTGGCTTTTGGAGTTTTCCTTGCGCACTCAATTCGTTTGATGAAGAAATAGGCCAAATTGTACGGTTGCTCGGCAACGATACAATACAACATATGAGCAAGGCACACCGGGAGATGTTCCCGACGGCTTTCGGTACCGAACGCATTCTCTCGAATGAGTTCTTCCCAACGCTTCATGTTGGGGCCTAATTCTTTCAGAAGAATTTGATTTTCGGAGATTTGGACATTTTTGTATTTGATTTTACGAGTGGTGGTGACACGATCTAAACCAAGAATTTGACGAATTTCGTCGGGAGTAGGAATGTAGGAAAAATATGGACCAAAGGTAGGACGACACCGATGAAGAGATTCGAGGTTGCATTCGTTTGTGAAAATGGATTGACCTCTAACGGGAATTTGGAGAATTTGACCGAATTGATCAAGAGTTAAAGTAATGAATTCGTGTTGGATCATGAAAGAAATGGTGATGAAACCAAGATCATCGGTTTGAACCGTGACTTGGCTATAGAAGTCGACTATGAAACGAGGGACAATGGGTTCATTGATTTCGAAGAGACAATTGAAGTTGATGCTTGTAAACAAGTGATCGATGTAGTCAGATTGAGAATAAGCACGATCTACTACACGTCCCTCATGAATGTTTCTATCTTCAATTTGACGATATAAACGTCCAATGGAAGGAGATGTAGTAGGGAGTTGGGAGACTTTGGGAATATAGTTTTTAGTTTGGGAAAGGTCTTCGGTAGTCGCTTTTGGCATTTTCACCTAAACACAACAACAATACAAAAGACCAAAATAAATATAAAGAAAAATAAACATGTATGTATTGTTAAGATGTATGTTGGAACATAAACATACTTCGACTCTAAGACGATAATCCTAAGAAGTAGTTTACTATGTTCCTTATTTTTATTTTTAACTCGTTCTAGATATATTTTACGATGTTTAGCAAGTCGTTATGGACTAATCCAAACGACCCTTTAAACATCTTAAAATATCATGAAATTTACTAGATTTACATTGTTTTGTAAAACTAGTCATTTCTTGCGAGTTTCTTATGCATGTGATTTGTTTTCGAAAAAAAAAATGATTTGTATTTTGACTCAAAAATATCATTTTTCTTGTTAAACCAAACGCTTCCTTAACTAGACACTA
>LBNU01004442.1:188171-212040 GCA_014162995.1 Artemisia annua | reverse complement strand
TATATATATATATATATATATATATATATATATATATATATATATATATATATATATATATATATATATATATATATATATATATATATATATATATATATATATATATATATATATATATATATATATATATATATATATATATATATATATATATATATATATATATATATATATATATATATATATATATATATATATATATATATATATATATATATATATATATATATATATATATATATATATATATATATATATTAAAAGAATTAACAAAATTCAATTCTTAGTATTTTCGATAATAAAATCCTTAAAAAAATAAAATACCCATTGGTAAATATTCATATAAACCATAGTATTTTCTTAAAGCTAGGATCCTAATTGACATATTCTCATTACATCAGTTGATCTGCTAGTAATGATAGTATTCAACAAGGTAATTGTCGAACAATAATTGCCAATATCATATTGAAATTCCTAGATCATTATGGGATTTACATTTGCCAAAAAATTCATTTGCAATGTAAGCATGTGTTATCCCCATCTAATGCCTTGAGTCCAAGCTCTCACTTCCTACTCAATTTAAGTCGTCTAATTTAAAAACGGCAAACCCACATAATTCCATTACATTCAGTTGATCTGCTAGTAATGAAATTATAAAGTTCACCTCTCCATTGCAATCTAGCTAAGCTCTCACATGACGTAAATCACAACTTCAAGTGTTCTTTAATTAGATGGCATTCGACTTAATTTCAAGGGTAATAATTTGGATGTGTGTAATCAAAATAATGTATAAAGAAGCATGCATACAACTTCATGTTCTTGCATTGGCAAATATCCCTTCTTGGAATTTTGCATATTGAATCTTTTCAATACTTAATCAATGTAAGCAGTTTGGCTTAAACCAATTAATCGCTGTAATCTATCTCTATAGATTTTGATTCCTAGAATGAATGCAGCTTCCCCTAAATCTTTCATAGAAAAACACTTTATAAGATATGCCTTGACTTCATGCAAACTTGCAATGTCTTTTCCCATGATCAATATGTCATCAACATTAAAAATAAGGAAAATTACATCACTCCCACTAGCTTTGTGATATACACATGGCTCATGACGATTCTGAGTAAACCCAAACTTTTTAATTTCAGCATCAAATCTTTTATTTCATTGCCGTGATGCTTGCTTCAATCTATAAATGGATCTTTGAAGTTTGCATACACGGTTTGGAAATTCTGGATTCTCAAACCTCTAAGGCTGCGCCATATAGATGTCTTCATCTAGGCGACCATTTAAGAAGACGATTTGACATCTATTAGCCAAATTTCATAGTCATAGTACGCGGCTATAGCTATGAAAACTAATAGCCCTAATGTCAGCTACAAGAGAAAAGGTTTCCTCTTAGTCAACACCATATGTTTGAGTAAAGCCTTTAGCTACCAAACGGGCTTTATAGGTGTGTACATTGCCATCCATGTCAGTTTTCTTCTTGAAGATCCACTTACTCCCAACTACCTTGGCATTAGGAGGAATGTCAACTTCAATCCAGACTTCGTTATCTCTCATGGATTGCATTTCCCCATACATAGCAACTCGTCATTTTTCCTTTTCAGAACTATCAATGGCAGCCCTATAACTAGTAGGTTCATCAAGATCCCTGCTTTCACAGTCCTTACGGATCTGCGAATGGGAACCACTTCAACTTCAGGTGGAGGACCTAAACTTTCAACTTCCACAGGAAGTTGGCTAGTGTTTTCAGAAGGTGATGCATCTACTTGATCTTCTTCCAGATCATATATCCTTCCACTAAATTCTTGAGATATGAGTTCATTCTCCAAGAAGTCTCCATACCTAGCAACAATTACTTTGTTTTCAGGTGGGTAGTAAAAGTAGTAGCCCATTGTTTCCTTTGGGTATCCTACGAAGATGCACTTTACAGATCTTTGTTGGAGTTTATCTGCGAGTCACGTTTAACAAATGCCTCGCAACCCCAAACCTTTAGATAAGACAAGTTAGGAGCTTTTCCAATTCATAACTCATATGGTGTCTTATCAACTTTCTTAGTTGGAACCGTATTTATAATGCGAATAGCAGATTCTAAGGCATAATCCCAAAATGATAAAGGAAGAGTTGTAAGATTAAACATAGATCGAACCATGTCCAACAATGTACGATTTCTTCTCTCAGATACACCATTTTGTTGTGGAGTATATGGAGAAGTGAGATGCTGGACAATTCTATTCTCAGCTAAGTAATCTATCAACTCTTTACTCAGGTATTCGCCACCTCTTTCGGATCGAAGAGCTTTAATCTTCTTTCCAAGTTGCAATTCTACTTCTACTTTAAAAACCTTAAATATTTCAAATACCAAATGTTTATATTTAAGTAAATAAACATAACCATAACGGCTGAAATCATCCGTAAATGTTAAGAAGTAGCTGGCACCTCTCCTTGACACATGTCTAAGTGGTCCACATACGTCAGTATGTATTAAACCAAGTAGATCATAAGCCCTTTCAGTATGATTCTTAAAAGGTTTCTTTGTCATCTTCCCAGATATACAAGATTCGCATTTATTAAATGATTCATCATTTGATCTCTTGTAAAAGCCCATCGTGTTGCAGCTTTTCCATACGAGTCTTGCCTATATGAGCAAGTCGACAATGCCAAAGATAAGATGATCCAGACCATTCTTGATTCTCTTATTATTGATACTATACATTGAATTATTATAAATATTGGATACATTCACATTCATGTCAATTTCAAATATACCATTCACAGTAATAACATTAAAATAAAAAACATTATTAAATGAAACAGAAATTCCATTGCTATTAATAGTATGTTGAGAACCAAGATCCAATAAACAAGAAAAGGAAACTACACCCCTAACAATTTAAGATGCATAATGTCATTATTCAAAAACGATACTAATCCCGAAGGCAAAACAGCTTTGCCTTCGGGATTAGTACTATTTTTGAATAATTGTTATTATGCACCTTCAATTGTTTAGGGGTGTAGTTTCCTTTTCTTGTTTATTGGATCTTGGTTTTCAACATACTATTAATAGCAATGGAATTTCTGTTTTATTTAATAATGTTTTTTACTTTAATGCTATTGCTGTGAATGGTATATTTGAAATTGACATGAATGTGAATGTATCAAATAATTATAATAATTCAATGTATAGTATCAATAATAAGAGAATCAAGAATGGTCTGGATTCATCTTATCTTTGGCATTGTCGACTTGCTCATATAGGCAAGACTCATATGAAAAAGCTGCAACACGACGGGCTTTTACAAGAGATCAATGATGAATCATTTGATAAATGCGAATCTTGTATATCTGGGAAGATGACAAAGAAACCTTTTAAGAATCATATTGAAAGGGCTTTTGATTACTTGGTTTAATACATACTGATGTGTGTGGACCACTTAGACATATGTCAAGGAGAGGTGCCAGCTACTTCTTAACATTTACGGATGATTTCAGCCATTATGGTAAAATTTATTTACTTAAACATAAATATGAGGTATTTGAAACATTTAAGGTTTTTAAAGCAGAATAGAATTGCACCTTGGAAATAAGATTAAAGCTCTTCGATCCGACAGAGGTGGCGAATACCTGAGTCTTTAGTTTATAGATTACTTAGCTGAGAATGGAATTGTCCAGCATCTCATTTCTCCATATACTCCACAACAAAATGGTGTATCTGAAAGAAGAAATCGTACATTGTTGGACATGGTGCGATCTATGTTTAATCTTACAACTCTTCTTTTATCATTTGGGATTATGCCTTAGAATCTACTATTCGCATTCTAAATATGGTTCCAACTAAGAAGGTTGATAAGACACCATATGAGTTATGGACTGGAAAAGCTCCTAACTTGTCGTATCTAAAGGTCTGGGGTTGCGAGGCGTTTGTTAAACGTGACTCAACAGATAAACTCCAACAAAGATCTGTAAAGTGCATCTTCGTAGGCTACCCAAAGGAAACGATGGGTTACTACTTTTACTACCCACCTGAAAACAAAGTAATTGTTGCTAGGTATGGACACTTCTTGGAGAAGGAACTCATGTCTCAAGAATTCAGTGGGAGGATATATGATCTGGAAGAAGATCAAGTAGATGCATTACCTTCTTAAAACACAGGGCAACTTCCTATGGAACCTGAAAGTTTAGGTCCTCCACCTGAAGTTGAAGTGATTCCCATTCACAGATCCGTAAGGACTGTGAAAGCTCCTGAACGTCTATGTCTTAACGTAGAGTGTGAGAAAACTATACTAGGGGATCTTGATGAATCTACTAGTTATAGGGCTGCCATTGATAGTCCTAAAAGGGAAAAATGGCGAGTTGCTATGAATGGGGAAATGCAATCCATGAGAGATAACGAAGTCTGGATTGAAGTTGACATTCCTTCTAATGCCAAGGTAGTTGGGAGTAAGTGGATATTCAAATAGAAAACTGACATGGATGGCAATGTACACACCTATAAAGCCCGTTTGGTAGCTAAAAGCTTTACTCAAACATATGGTGTTGACTACGAGGAAACCTTTTCTCCTATAGTTGACATTAGGGTTATTAGGATTCTTATAGCTATAGCTGGGTACTATGACTATGAGATTTGGCAAATGGATGTTAAAATTGCCTTCTTAAATGGTCGCCTAGATGAAGACATCTATGGCGCAGCCTGAGAGGTTTGTGAATCCAGAATTTCCAAACCGTGTATGCAAACTTCAAAGATCCATTTATGGATTGAAGCAAGCATCACGACAATGAATAAAAGATTTGATGCTGAAATTAAAAAGTTTGGGTTTACTCAGAATCTTGATGAGCCATGTGTATATCACAAAGCTAGTGGGAGTGATGTAATTTTCCTTATTTTATATGTTGATGACATATTGATCATGGGAAAAGATATTCCAAGTTTGCATGAATTCAAAGACATATCTTGGTAAGTGTTTTTCTATGAAAGATTTAGGGGAAGCTGCATTCATTCATTCATTCTAGGATTACACATAACAACTTATTGTATATAGGCACAAGATCGTTTACACAAACACATAAACATGTTAACCTAGGGTTTCTAATCATTATTAAAATCAAAAACCAAAACCCTAAAAATTCTTGAAGTAAATCGGCCTAAAAATAATTAGGATTTTGGATTTTTCTAAACCATAACTAGATTAACAAGACAAAACAATTAAAAATTCATTTTTTATGTGTTTTGGTAATTAATTACACATTATAACGGCTCATGATGCCACTGTAGGAATTAATAACATGACATATCATTAATTAAAACACATAAACATCAAAGCAAGTGCGGAAGCGTATAGGATCAATAACGTGTAATTAATTAACCAAGTATTAAAAGTATACGTACCTTAATGATTCTAGCCAAACAAGAATCAAGAACCAAGAACCCTAATAAATTGTAAAAGTCGACTAGAATAAAGTCGGTAAAGCTTCACCACCAAGAATCAAATAGTGTTGATTCCTCTGAGGTTGCATACACTACACGTTAACTAAGAACATTAGGATGTACTTGCTTAATACATGAATAAACAACCACGGTAATCATAACCTTTTGCACTTTGCGTCAAACAAATATAACCCAAACCCTTTTGGTTTTGTTCACGGCCGATCAACTCATCACAAGGTAGGAAACCATGCAAGTAATGAATGCATGCATATAATCATGCATGTATTACATGCGTATAACATGCATGTAAATACAGTATATAATAATCATGCGTAGCAAGGATTCACATGAATATTAATTGCATGTACAGTTGTGTCTTGTCTGACTTTAGGGTATATCGTATTTGTGGTGTCATAAGATTATGATAGCCATGGGGTGTTTATAACTTTATATAGCCTTTCAACTTGTCCAACAAGTTAAGCTATCACCTCCTTAAGTTTCCACAAAACGACACTCGGACCCCTCTCTTTTCCTTTGTACAACCATTTAATATTTCGTGTATTATTATTTAATATAATTAACACATCTAATATATTAATTATACTAAATAAAGTGTTTTCTAAATGTATACGTGTGAGCCCCCAATAGGCTCGAGTTCGAAACCGGACATGCGTATATAAAATATGTTCACAATCCAACAAAAGAGATGTCATAGTTTTAATAAACTCAACACTATCTTTTATATAATAAAAGAATTACATCATTTTGGAGTTTTTTTGCAAATCCCTTCTCAATGTAAAAAAAATTGGACCAATAGGAGAGCTTGATTTTGACACGTAATCAAAATCGAGCGACGTGATTAGTCAATAGAAAGTCAAAATTGAATCCAATTTGGTNTGTAAAAGTCGACTAGAATAAAGTCGGTAAAGCTTCACCACCAAGAATCAAATAGTGTTGATTCCTCTGAGGTTGCATACACTACACGTTAACTAAGAACATTAGGATGTACTTGCTTAATACATGAATAAACAACCACGGTAATCATAACCTTTTGCACTTTGCGTCAAACAAATATAACCCAAACCCTTTTGGTTTTGCTCACGGCCGATCAACTCATCACAAGGTAGGAAACCATGCAAGTAATGAATGCATGCATATAATCATGCATGTATTACATGCGTATAACATGCATGTAAATACAGTATATAATAATCATGCGTAGCAAGGATTCACATGAATATTAATTGCATGTACAGTTGTGTCTTGTCTGACTTTAGGGTATATCGTATTTGTGGTGTCATAAGATTATGATAGCCATGGGGTGTTTATAACTTTATATAGCCTTTCAACTTGTCCAACAAGTTAAGCTATCACCTCCTTAAGTTTCCACAAAACGACACTCGGACCCCTCTCTTTTCCTTTGTACAACCGTTTAATATTTCGTGTATTATTATTTAATATAATTAACACATCTAATATATTAATTATAATAAATAAAGTGTTTTCTAAATGTATACGTGTGAGCTCCCAATAGGCTCGAGTTCGAAACCGGACATGCGTATATAAAATATGTTCACAATCCAACAAAAGAGATGTCATAGTTTTAATAAACTCAACACTATTAGGATTAAGCCATTAACACGCTCCTACTGCATTTCATGTATGCATTAAACCTAATATTGAAAGCTTAATCAGAAGAAAGAGAACATAGCAATATAAAAGTAGCGGTTAGTAAAGATGTATGCCGTTCCTGGTTTCAAATTTACCAGCTTTAGCAAAAGGGGCACAATCCGATCCCTACTGTAGTTGATGGTTGTGTTTAAGAAGCAGAAGGCTTATATTTTGAAAGGTCGATTACATTTAGTTCTTCTGAACTAAACATATTACGCGGATGTTGAAAGGTAAATTAGACAATGACCAACTCCACACCTTTAGGCAATCTTGGTCTGAGTTCGCGCTCGGCAGAAGACCGAGCCACTTCCTCCCTCTTCATATGGTCCTCATCACTGAAACAGTCTGTGTGAAACATGCATATCGGATCTATGATAATTTTTCTGAGTGCAACAGCATTATCTATTACGTACACAGCAAGCTCAAGATCACTGATTCGGCCAAAATACCCTCCCATATAAAAGAACTTAAGGTGCTCATGACGGTGAGGAGCAGCATGCCTTACTTCCGTTCTTTTTTGGATTGGTGATTCCCAAAGTAGCTGCAAAAAGACCGATAACGTGGTAACAATTTTCTGATAAAGTTACACTATTTACATAGGAAAAATAATAATAATCTTCTAGGTCAGGTGGAACGGTCAAAACTATCAAATAATAATTCTCCTTGGGTGTTGACATGGTACTGCCCAGAAAATCGGTATAACTCCTTGGTTGTTGACATGGTATTGCCAAAATAAATATACGTGTACAACTAATATTCTATAGACTATAATAGCCCACAACAGTCTTATACTCTTATCGCCTTATATGCAACCGCAAACTATTCTTAACAAAATATTAACAATGGTGTGGATGGTAGTGAATATGACAAAGAAACTGAAAATCTCATCATAATGAATGCCTGAACGTTGGAATCACCATTTGCAACTATATAAGCTATAATTGCTCAAGAAACCATCTCAATGAAACCTATGCATATAGTCACAATCAGAACATATTACATTCACCTCTCGGTCAGGGTTCTAAGGCACATGTTTGTTATTATATAAATAAATGATACACAAATTGCATAGTGTGGTTAGATGTGCGGAGGTTAAGTTGTGGGATGGGTTAGTATATGTCACATTGTGCACAGCCTGCGGGTAACCCTATGAGAGATATGTTCAGTGTCATGGTTGGGCTGTTAGGTGCAGAGGGAAGATGCAAGGGAATGATAAAAAAAGGGAGGTGTCATGTATAAGGGTTCAGTAATGGGCAGCAAGTTGGGGCCATGGTTTAGGCTAGTAATTCAGAGGGATATCAATAACTAGTACGACTTTAAATGAGATATCAAACACCAACATTACAGAAAATCACCAATGAATTGAAAAAAAAGTATCAATTATAAATTTATCACATTACAATATTCATCAAGTTGTTACTTTTATATTGTTTCTGTGCCTGATTTGGTTTTTTCTCACTATTGCATATTTCTTTCTATACAATCTATAAAGTTTTGCTACTTAATATGAATAATACGGTCTCCGTATCAGAAGATATGCTAAAGGCTAACAGGTTTGTGTCAAGTGTTCCTAAGTCGTTTAACCAAGGTGTCAAATGCTTCACTATTACAATTTCAACAATTGGCAACAAACGTAGTTATATCTTTCGAATTTGTAGTACATGCAGAGAAGAATACTATCACCATTTTTCTCCATCTTTAGCAGCAGCATATTTATAATGAATTAAATATGTTAACTCTTTATTTGGACATGGCAAAAGTACCTCAATCGAAAACTCCTCTAAAAGTGGACACGCCTTAGCTATTGAAGTGAGCTCTAGTAAACTATTATCTTCTTCAGCCTCGACTAGCAGCATCAATTTCTTCACCTTTGGTAGTTGTGGAATGGAATTAACATCAAAACTAATCTGAAAAGAAAATGAAAACACTCTCACAATATATTCATTAGAGATTATAAACACATTAGAAAAGAAGTACTAACCTTCAGACGATCTAACTTCAAGCAAAGAAACTGGAGACTGGAAGCAACAGATGATATCTTGGCAAGCACGTCATTCTTCAACACAAAACTACCTTCGCTAATATTAAGTAATTTAAGCACTGGAAGATCAATGAGAGATAAATTTATCACTTCACCATTATAGAGGAATGATTCAAGGTCAAAATCATATAAAGAGATAGATTCGACATCATAACAGGTCACTATTGTAAAGTGTTTCAAATTGATATCCCATCCACCAACGTGAATATGAGGAAACAAACCCGAGTGATCAAGGGATAGCGATTCTAGATGTGGAGAATTTTTTAACAACCCCAATAGGTTTGGTTCACTTATATTGACACCCTTCAAGAAGACTTTTTTCAGAGATTGAAGCCCCACAACCTTAGCATTCAATATAGGCAATTCGCCAAGGTATATCATATTTCCATATGATGTTGGTAACGGGAAATCATAGTTTTCTTCTGGATCACTAGATCCATGATCTTTGTAACTTAAATCCAGATGAAGCTTCTCAACTTTCTTATCCAGCGCAAACTGAAGCCAGGAATCAATATCTTCGCGATTACTCTTATCCAGATTATAACGAATTTGAAAAACTTCAATAGTTGGTTGGTCGTGCCTTTGGATGACATAATTCACCTGTTTGACAAACTTATCTAGCTCTGAAGCAAAAAGATTAGGATCATGGTCTGTCTTCTCTAAAGCTTCAGAACCATCAAAGTCCAACCGGGTTATATTACACCACAGGAACCTCCATCTTCTGGAGAGAGTGCTGGTGGCTCCCGCATTCTTTATAGGCAAAAATGATAGCATCCTAATAAGAATATCATCCGTCATTTGGCTAATGAAATCATTTGAGTTTGATCCTCGGCAAGCCCCCTTAACAAATGCAAGTCAGCAATTACCATTAGAATCAACAGTTCTCACATACAAACTGATACAAACCATATAATTACGAGTGGAACATGACACACTTGTATGGAGGGTTAACCAAGTTAGCAACATATTACACTTACTTTATAGTCAATCTTAGCATTTCTTTCGAAAGCTATTCCTTTTCTTTAAAATCTGTATTTAAGTGAATTATTGCAAGGAACATAAGACACAACTGAACAAGTAAGACTAGAATATGGATTAGGTATTCCAAGATTATCAATCCACAAAACCCTAGAGCAATAATATAAAGACTAATTAAGTCAGCACACCAAAAGTCAACATGCCAAATTCAATATACCATCAGGTTCATATGAAACAATTTACGTAGGTGGCAAGAAGCTTCTTAAACATGCTTAATTAAGTTAACATTAGCTCGCTTTTAAGCTAGGGCAGTGCATCGGGTTAAAACCAAACCGGAAACCGAAACATATGAATTACTCGAACCGATAGTCCCGGCCGGGTTCGGTACGGTTATTTAACCGGCTTAACCTGTTTGAGCCAAATTGGGTCTAAACTATGCAAATTCCATTTTTCGGGCCTATTTTAGAACATATTTGAGCAGTTTTTTTGGTCATGCCTGAGGTTCCAATGCTTTTGTTCCAAATGATAATACCTATTGTTAGAGATTTTTTTCTCGCACTTTTGTTCCAATAGGCAAAGAATGGTAAAATACATAACATCTCAATGTTCACAACTCACACTAAGCAATTACAATCCCAAACTCCCACACTTTTTTTCCGTCTGATCACAGAGGCCTGTAAACCTTTAGATGCAAAATAAAATTTTTGGTGTCTCTTAAAACTCCAAAGTAATCACGTAAGGGAAGTATGGGCCGGATTTTGTTTCGGTTCGTTCGTCTTTCTTTACTGGTTTTGGCCCGAACCATAAACCAAAAGACACAAAATACTCAAAAACATTACCAAACCCTCGGAGGTTGATAAGTGCGGTTCGGCTTAGCCATTTCGGGTCGTTTCAGGGATCAAAAAGTTCAGCCCTAGTTTTATACTTTTATACATATCATTTAGTTACCTAGTCATTGATCAATAGCAATTCTATTAGACTAAACTTGATCTTAAATAATACAAATATTTATTCAGAATTGAACATGTGGTTGTAAAACTCGCTAGGCAGTACTTCAAGTGGCCGGCTACCTTATAGCAAGTAATCGGCCAAGGCAGGGTGTACTCAAATTATAACTAATATATATAAATTTCAAAACTATATGTATGACATGTTCATACATAGGACCCTAAAATATTCTTAGAAACATTAACACAATTATGCAATACTTCACACTAAGTTTTGACCGAGTTAGCACCGACTTGACCAGGTTTAAATGAGTTGACCAAATTTTGACCAAACCAAATTTCGGCTCAGCTCGCTAACACCTATGAGTTTTTCCCTGCCCGTGTTATCCCGGTGAGGCCAAGTCTTAAACTCATATGAACGCGCCGTAACCAGGGTATCCCCGTGACCGTTTCCTATGACCCCTTTCTCTGACTACCCCCTAGTGAGTTTCGAACCCTTGACCTCTTTTGAGGAGATCAGGTGTCTTACCACTGGGACACTTTATAGCTTACTCGGGCTTGTAATCCGAGTTTTACAACATTATACATAACAACGATTCTAAAAGCACACTTCAGTAGCTAACTCACTTGAGTAACCATTAGAAACTATCGCATAGTTTTTTTTTGTTTGTTTGTTTTTTTTTTAACAGCACAATATCAAAGGATGGAAGCAACAAAACAAATAATAAAGGGGGCAATGAAGAAACAAATAAATTACATTTTCGATTTTAGCAGCAGATCGTTTTCTTTTCGTCATTCTGTGATTAGTGAATGAAGAACAAAACAACTGAAGAATTTAGGTGAAAGGTTGGGTGTGTTTGGTTAAGAGAAATGAGGGTAAAGAAATGGAAATGGTGTTATTTCCCGTGTTTGGTTTGGCAAAGAATTAAAAAGTGGAGAAAAAAGTCAAAGTATTTCTCCTCTTGCTCAAAAAAGAAGAAAGTATTTCTCCAAATCTGGCTACAACCCTTTTGGGCTTGTTTGGTCGGGGGTTTTCTTGGGTTTTGGTTGGAAAGCTAAATTCAATTCTTTAGTTGCATTTTTTAAAATTCGGGTTTAGACAGTGTTTTGAAACCCGGGTCGATCCGGCCGGGTTAACCGGTTAGACCTGTTCCGGCCAAAACGGGTAAAAAAACCCGGGTTTCTAAAATCGGATTAGCCGGTTATACCCACCGGGTTTTGAGAGACCCGGGTCAACAACTTTAACAAAAACCCGGGTTGACCCGGTCAAAAAATAATAATAATAAATACCGGGTTGACCCGATGACTCGACCGAGTCGATTTTGAACCCGGTTTTCAAAACACTGGGTTTAGATACTAATCTCATAAAGTTAGGGGTTTGTGGATTTTATGAAAAGGTGGGACCAAATGTGTAGGTAGTGAGTTTCGAATCCTAACCAGGGTATCCCCGTAACCGTTTCCTATGACCCGTTTCCCTGACTACCCACAAATGTGTAGCTACTGAGTTTCGAATCCTTGACCTCTTTTGAGGATAACAGGTGGTTACTGGGACACTTTATGGCTTACTCGGCCTTGTAATCCGAGTTTTACAACTCTATCAATAAAATAAACACGAAACAACGATTCTAAAAGCACAATTTAGTAGCTAACCTACTTGAGTAACCACTAGAAACTGTCGTATAGTTTGCTTGTTTGTTTTCTTTTTTTAACAGCAATATCCTTAAACGACTAATAAAAGGGGAAATGAAGATAGAAAGGGGGAATAAAGAAATAAACGAATTACTTTTTTGATTTTAGCAGCAGATCGTTTTCTTTTCTTCATTGCGTGATTTATGAGCTTAGGCTAAAGGCCAAGGGGGCATTCACAATTCGGTGAACACCAATTTCACGCGCGAGCCCATGTCTCCCAACCCAAGTCACGCGTGTGTCTCTGTTTTCAAGGTGCAATTCGGTGTACTTTGAAAGAAATGTGGGTTATTTTTATGTTTTATTGTTTTATATTTTGTTTGTGAGTGATGTGGGGTATTTAAGCGAGTATCTTTTTATAAAATGAGTATTTTAATTAAAGGTGAGGTTAAGGTGATCATGTCCACAAAAAAGTGATAGGGAGTGAGGAGAAGTAAGAGGAGAGAAAAAGTTGAGCTGACGCTGAGGTGTAAGGTAAGAATGTCACACCCTTTGTTTCTAGTCTAAGGCCTAAAGTAGTCCCCACCTCATCGGCACCTTAACTTTCTCTCTCCTTTCACTTTCACTCACCATACATCTATTTTGGTCACCATACTTCACCTTTCATTAAAATACTCACTTTATACAAAATATACCCCATTAAATATTTCACACACACTCACAAACACAAATAAAAAAATATTACTTTTACACTTGAGGCCGATAGTTTCATATTTCTCAGCAACTCACCATACACATGCAAAATTGTCGTGACCTACTATATCTGTTTTGGAACTCACGCTTGAGTGAGTCACTCACCATGCCAAACTACCACCACTCCTCTCAGTCTTATATGAGTGAGTTTTGTTAAGCTCAAAATTTGTTGAAGGTTTTGTTAAGCTCAAATTTTGTTGCTTACTTGAGCTCCGTGGGTTTTGTTAAACACGATGTGTCTGATAAGGCGTATGTTATTCTAATATCCCAGCATCACTCTAACTCACAACCGATGTAAAATTTGAATAGGGTGTTAGATTACGGGTTGTATTTATCAATTTACTTGTTTTCTTTAACAATAACACCCCACCCACCCACCAACCTACCCAAAAAAAATTAATAGTAATAATAAAATAAAAATAAAAATAAATAAAATAAATAAATAAATAAATAAATAATTATAATAATGAAAATAAAAAATAGTAATAAAAATAGATTAGACAAACATCCCTTTTAATTCGAGAACAGATTATATGGGAACTCGCCAAACTCGTTCAAAGTTAAAAACACCAAATTGCAACAAAACCTTCTTCACTCCTTTTGCTGTTCTTCGTTCACGAAAATCACACAATGACAAAAATAAGACTTCGATCTCCTCAAAACAATAAGGTTACTTATTTGCTCACCTCTCTCTCTCTCTTTTTTTTTTTTTTTTTTTTTTTTTTTTTTTTTTTTTTTTTTTTTTACAGCTAGTAAGTTCCTGTTATACTTATACCTACATGTTATGATTGCGTTATTGGTTCCTAATGTATATTGTCGCTCTAGTGTTTCGTCGATTGATAATTTTCAAAATGCACAATTCACCATTGTACAGGGGTGTTTGACTGTTTGTCTAAGCTTATGTTTTGGCTTATGGGGGTTTGTTTAAGCTTATATGTGAACTTATGAGCTTATTGGTTTTCGGCTTATATAAAGGGGTGTTTGTTTCGGCTTATATAGCGGCTTCATGGCTTATGTGGTTTTCGGCTTATGTTTCATAGGCTCACTTTTTGTGGCTTATCTTGAAACTTTTCGACACTTTTCGAATTCTATAAGCTTATATAAGAAGAAAAGTTTCAAAATAAGCCACAAAAAGTGAGCTTATGAAACATAAGCTGAAAACCAAATAAGTCATAAGCCCACTATATAAGCCGAAACAAACACCCAGCAAATATATACAAACCCCTTTACCCAAAAAACAAACACCCAGCCGAAATCAAATAACCTCATAAGCCCACATATAAGCTTAAACAAACACCCCCTTAGGCAGTGGCGGATCTAGGAATCTGAAATAGGGTATGCACATTTTTTTGTTAAGTTATTGATAAACACGGTTTTCTCGGGTTGGGTTTTTTCTGGTCGGGTTTTTTTGGCTCAGGTATTTTGGGACTTGGATTGGGCGTGGTTGTTTCAGTTTTTGAATCTGATATATTAAACTTGTTCTACTTTGTCGAGTTCAGGTTATTCAAAACTGAGTTGGTTAGTTGGATACTTGGATAATAGCATTTTAACTATAATTGATAATATCAAAAGTAAAGCTCGTCTCACTTACATAATTTGTCAAATTCTTAGGCTTTATCATTATAACGCACTCACACAAAATGCTAATCATCAATTAAATGTATAAAAAAGAGTTAAGTGTAAGAACTAATAGTACTAATAAACATTTACAAATTCCTAAAAGAACATATTCAATATTTCGTGACATGTATAAACTGATGTATAAAAAAAAAAAAAAAAAAAAAAAAAAAAAAAAAAAAAAAAAAAAAAAAAAAAAAAAAAAAAAAACTCATGAGTCATGATCAGATCAAGTAGTTAGTGACTTAGCGGTACTTTTTAGTTGGTTGGGCCTTCCTGGTAAATGAATAGACAAAAAGTTCAAAGTCAATCTTTTATAACGTAATTGGGCCTAAAACATGACCTCCTAACAAACGCCTCATCCCCTTCACCTTCTTCCTCAAAGCTGCCGCTTCCTTTCTGAAATTACCAGGAGATCATCTTCGTTTTCTCTTTTTAGTTTAAACAAAGGTAGATTAAATTAGGGTATGCACTCAAAAATTTCCTTCACATCAGAGGGTGTGCACTCACAAAATTTTAGTGTATTTTGCTATTACTTTGAAGAAAAAACATATCTTTTTTACATTGCAAGAAATTTGGGCGGGTATGCACGTGCATACCCTACCTACAAGCTAAATCCGCCCCTGCCCTTAGGCTTATATTTTATAGGAAACTTATGGCACATAAAAAATTCTAAGCTCATGAGCTCATGCTTAGTGTTTGGGTTAGCTTATTATAGCCGAGGAAGTAAAATGACCAAAAAGTGTATCAAAAAACATAAGATGTGGGCTTAGCCGCTTAGGCTTATTTGAGGGATAAATATCTTTTCCCAAAAAACCTTTACGCCTTTACTCTCCAAAAAAGCTCAAGTAAACAACAAAATTTGGGCTTATCAAACCCACTCGTATAAGCTCGTAAGCCCAATTATATGGGTTTGGCCAAGCACTTATTGAGCTTATTTTATTTATATTAAGCTAATAAGCTCTTAAACCCCTTTGAATAAGCTTAAACAACACCCCGTTAGGCGGTGTTTGCGATTGCTTACTTTTCCTTCTTTTGAGCTTATCTATTTTATAAAGAAACAATTTTGATAAGCAGGTACGGAGCCGTTTATTTGGAAGTGTTTATTTAAGTTGAAACTAAAATTTGTTTTATACCAACATAATTAACTTCGAGCCTGTTAAAATTGAATTTGACTGATATTGTTCAATATGTAGTTATTTTTTCGAGTAGTATTGCTTTTTTTCACAAGATAAGCAAATCCAAATACTATATAAAAAGCACTTATTTTTAGCAGCTTATAAGTACTTACTTTTAAGCATAAAATTAAAGCAATCCAGACACCTGTTACTTGTGTGATATGAAAATTCTTTAGAATGTACTTAAGACATTGAAGAATGGATCAAGATAACTCTTGAATTTTCATGAACTGATTCAATTGAGTTAGTATCGCTATTAGAATAATTGATTATGATCCTCTCAAAAATGATTCTTCGACTGATATTTGTAACCTACCTGCATTCCAGTTGCGTTATTTTGCTGGTACATCTGTTCATGCAACTATCACTATTCGTCAAAACTTCGGTGATATCTTCTAATGGTTAATCAAGTGAGTTAAGCATCAGCATATGAATTTTGCATTTGGAACCGTTGTTGTATTGTGGATTTAATTTCAAAGTGCACAACTCATATTGTAGGTTTACCTTTTCAGTTGTGTGTTATGATCCTTTCTAGAATTCACTCTAAAAGTTGAAGAATGGATTAAGCTAACTAATGAATTTCAAGAAATAGGAACATAGCTGAAAAGAAAAGCTTAGTTTTTGAGTTACTATCACTATTGAATGTTTACACAACTACCTATTTTATACAGAAGATGCCAAACTATATCACAAGCTTGTCACTGTTACTTGTAAAGATTACTAACGATTTGAATTTGTGAAGGAGGGTCATGGACGATCAAACTCAATCGATTTTATCAGCCAAATGCCGGATGATGTTCTTGAAAAGATACTGTCTCTTCTGCCTTTAAAGGACGCAGTGGCCACCAGCACTCTCTCACCAAGATGGAGGTTCTTGTGGTGCAGTAGTTTAACCCAATTGGACTTTGATGGTTATAAAATTCCAGATAAGATGGCCAATGATCATAATCTTCTAGTTCTAGAGCGGAAAAAGTTTGTCAACCAGGTTTCCAATGTCATTGAAAGTCATAACCGTCCAACTGTTTATGTTTTTCGAATTTGTTCTGATTTGGATAAGAGTAATTGCGATTATATTGATTACTGGCTTCGGTTTGCGCAAGACAAGAAAGTTGAGAAGCTTGATCTGGACTTATGGGAATACAATCACAGGGATCGTAATCCAGCTGAAAACTATGAGTTTCCATTGCCATCATCAAATGGAAATATGATGCAATCTCTAAAAGAGGTCTCCTTGTCATGTGTCAACATATCTGAACCAACCCTTTTGGCCTTTTGGGATTATTAAAAAGTTCTCCACTCCTTGAAAGACTAGACATCTTTGGCTCTTGTATGCTAACTCATATTCATGTTGGTGGACGGAATTTGAACTTGAAACACTTTAATCTAGCGGACTGTCCTGAGGTCAAATCTATTTCTTTATATGATTTTCACCTTGTAACGTGCATGTATGAGGGTCCATAAATAAATTTACATCTCACTGGTCTTCCAATGCTTAAAGAATTTGAATTTCGTGAACATTGTGTGGGCCTGTGGGGTTGAAGAATAATGTTTTAAACCAGATCTCCTCTGTTGCTTCAAACCTCCAGGTTCTTTCCTTAAACATAGATTACCCAAAGGTTAGTAACTTTTCTTTTTATCTTATGTGTTTATAATTTCTAATTACTATATTGTGACTTTGTGAGTGTTTCCATTCCCAAACTACCAAATGACTATAATCTGAAGGTTGGAATATGTTTTTATTTTCCTTCTCCCTTGCTTTGGCCTTTGTGGAGGAGGGTTAAAGCTTTGCCTTGCCTGGCAAAAACAAAGAAGTATGGTAATAAAAAAAACTCTAATGAATATATTGTGAGAGTGTTTTTTCGTACTTTTTTACAGGTTAGTTATAATGTTAATTCTATTCCCAAATTACCAAATGTTAAGAAATTGGTTCTTCAAATCGGAGCTGAAGAAGATGACAGTCTACTAGAATTCACTTCAATAGCCAAGGCGTGTCCACGTTTGGAGGAATTTGAAATCGAGGTAATTGTTCAATTTCTAATGAACGAATTCATATAAATTTATCCACATTATAGCTACTGCTAGTCTTAAAAATGGTTTGTCTTCATTGTATGCACTACAAATTCACAAGATGTAATACGTATCTTTTAGTAACAACTAGGTGACATGGGCAAGTTTGTTGTCAATCTCTGAAAGAGTAAGCATGGTAGAGAAAGAAGCATGCAGTAGTGGAAAACAACCAAACCATATACCCAAATAATATGAATTTTTGGAGTTTGATATTATTTGAAGTATTGTTTATTATTGATGTCACGAGGTCAGCCACTTGAGGTTTCCTATTCCTTACGGTATGGGTAAACTAATGCTTATATCATGTTTCTGATTTTCTAGTCCATGCTTCAAATAAAATATGTGATTAAATACCTTTGTGCGGGTATGTTTGATACAGTTTAGTATGATAGTTATTCTTATTGATTTATTTGAATATCTTATAAACAAGACGAGTCCGAAGTTTGATACTCTACTTAAATACAATACCGTTAACATTTAGCTATTAATCTCTCAAGAATATTCCATTGTATTTATTCAGAGATATGCTAATCCCAAAGGCGAAGTATAGCGACTCAAATTTCTTTTGGGTCTGTGTAAATATAGCACGGCACTATCGTCTCAATCCCATCATCTTTCTTTACCAGTCCTCACGGCCACTCTCCTCATCTCTATCCGTTTGCTCCTTTTCCTTACCTATGTTTGGCGAGATCATAACCCCTCCGCCTTCTCATCTCCTAACACCGAAGACATTACTAAAGTTAAGTTCTAACCCTTCACCCGTTTGAAATCAAGACCCTTTGAACCGTTCAAAACTCATTGGTTGAGTATCACAATGTCTTCGGATGTATCAATTTAAATTGCTTCCTTTCTAGCTCCTTTGAGATAGATTGGAAGTACCTTGATGATGGCCTTGCCGCACTCATCTATGGAAATATTACCAAATTCCTTCTGCAAAAATTATTACCAGAGGTGTCACGTCCGGAAGAAAACCTAAGCTATGAACCTTTATAATTAACTCAAAACATTGCTATATTATGTCTTTTCTGAAAAAGCTAACTCGAAATAGTTAAAGTTATTGGCATGACTATTGCAACTTTATAAAAGCTCTTTGATCTTCTAGCCACAATTCCCGGACGTAACCTTGTTATATACATTATTTAGTTAATGTCTTACCCAAAAATACAACTCCATAGGTAATACTCTTCTCCAACAAATCCCCTTCCGCATCTTTCTTTATGCACACTTGATGTCACTTTTTACAAAACCATCCAAGTGTTGCATTGCATCTCATACGGACCCTTTTTCTGTTTCCAACTTCCCACCATTCTTTTGGCTTTACGGTTTTTTGAACATGATTATGTTTGGAAGCTCTACAAATCACGCTAGTACTCTATGGATCAGAACATGCCCCAACTTGGTATGAGCTTTTTTACGCAGTATGTCTCTTCCTCGGTTTCGTCATAGTATTTTACACACTAATTTGTTTTTTTATTGCAAAGGGGGTGATCTTGCCTTTATTCTTCTATCTTATGCCGATACTGATCTCACGACCTCCTCAAATGTTACCATCTGAACTATTTACTTCTTGCTTACCATCTGAATTATTTTTTTACGATTGTGGCCTCCTGCACCAAAGACAACCACTTTCCTTCCCGGCAGAAACAGGCTCAAACCTGTGCCATATCTCACTCCCACTCGACCATATCTCTCTTATAGTGTTCCTCTTCTGTGTCTATATATGCATGATCCTCGAGAGCCCCATTTTAATGATCTTCTATGTCTACTTGGTTTGGTTAGTGTTCTGTAGCCAAATGATCAACTCCCTCTGTTAACTTAGTCACAGGTGATAACAGGATACGATCTCCCCCTTAGCATGGAAATAGAATACCATTGTTGCTAACTTAGTCACAGGTGATAACAGGATACGATCTCCCCCTTAGCATGGAAATAGAATACCATTGTTGCTAATGCAGTTGTAGAATATTGTTGGTTCCTAATTTGATTCTGGAGCGCAACTGTCCACTTATAAGGTTTACTCTTGTATAATATAATAATGGCATTCTTGTATACACACATACACACAGCAAATGGGGATTTGGTTTTGTTTTGGGCGTGATAATGTGTTTTAAGCCACATCTGTGTTCATTAATTTAGAGCTCCAGTATCCTGTATATAGGCTATAATGTTGTAATTAGGCTATAGTCTCTGTTGTACATATATATTATAGTTTACAAGTACAATGCTATGCTCGAGTGAGTTTTTATAGGTCCTATCTAAAACATTATTAAGTTTTCTATTTTTTCATATGTAAATGGTGTCAGCTTAATGGTAATTTCATTCACATTATCGGGCTTTTTGCAGCTAATTTGGTCTTCCCCAATCAAAAGAAGAGAGAAAGTAAAACATGCTGCTCCTCACCCCCATGGACATCTCAAGTTTTTTAAAATTGAAGGGTATTATGGTCGAATCAGTGATCTTGAGCTTGCTGTGTACGTGATAGATAATGCTGTTGCACTCAGAACAATCGTCATTAATCCTAGATGCTGGGCTTTTAAGGGAGATTTAACATTTGAGGAGAGATCGAAGAAGATGAAAGCCGCTCGCTCTTCTGCTGAGCGCCAGCTCAGACCAATAGTGCCTCAAGGTTTGAAGTTGGTCATACTCTAATTCGTCTTTTTATATCCTAGTAAACTTTTCGTTTATATATATGTTTAGTTCAGATGAACTAGACTAGGATTTATGAGTAATTCGCCATTCAGCATCTCAGTAAGTTTTCTGATGCTTGTACACAACAATTAACTACACTAGGAGCAAGCTTATGCCCGTCTTTTGCATGCTGGTAAATTCAAAATCAAGAGCCTGGTACATCTTTTACTGTATGATATACTAGCCGCTACTTCTTGATTCCTCATGTTTTCAGAAAGCTTGGTTTTTTCATGCGTATATAAAATGAAGTAGGAGTGCGTTAATGAATTGTTAAACTATGATCTCTTTTTGTTTTTAGTTATACTGAAGGATTATGTTTGAGATACTCGTACAAGTGTACAAGTAAAGGTTTGTCAATTCTTTGCATCTTTTAATAACCGTAAAAATGTGAAATCTTTAATTGCTTGCTTAGCAGTTGCCTTTGTGAGTTTGTCATTTGTGCAATGTTAAGTTTTTGTAATTTGATGCTACGGTGGTTTGTAAATAGGTCTAAAACATTTTGAAGAGGTTTATAAATTTGTGAACCATAGTAAAATCATTTCAATCCTAGGTGGAATGAAAAAGGTATAAGATCTTGGAGATGTCTAAACTATTTTTTAATTTCTTTTTGAAAATGTTAGTTGTGTTTTATGATATGAAAAGCTTTATGAATAGGTTTATCCATAGTAGAAATCGTTTTATAATATGATAAAATTTATAACTTGATGATGTATTATTAGTATAAACCTTTTTAGAGGTTTACTATAGTGGATGCCCTAACATTTCGCATTTTCAGTGTGTTAAAGAGTTATTTATATAGAGGGTAACCAAACGCACCCTTAATATTTTGCAATTTAATTTACATTTTTTTTTTCAAAGTATATGGTTATTACCTTTTTTCGTGAATCGTCTACCCGTCTATCCCCTTAATCATCTCCTTACTGCTGCAGCAAGTTTTTGGATTGGAAAAAACTAAACGAGTTGTTGATGTCAACAACTAAAAATTATACTCCATAGTATTCACGTATATAGTAATACTATCAAAACAAAATTTCACTAATAAATTAATAATGAGCAACAATTGTTGCAAAATACCAGTAGCTAAACCACTATTTCATACGTTCTATTTGGTCATCTAATGTTCTCTCTCTGTTTAGCCATAAAAATGTTTCTAATGCATATGAACAAAAAAAGAAAAAAAATAAATGCATATGACTATGTTTTGTCAACTTGAGATACTCCCCAATTATGTGGGCACCCGTGTGAGATACTACCTAACCTAGGCACTTGGTTGAGGAGTATCTTACAATTAACCTTAACCTAGACACGTATTTCAATCGAGTTAGTTATGTCCGTGGTTTTACTTAGAGAGGTGGGAGTGGGTGCCTGAGGGCACGTGAGGGATCCTTTCATCCACGGGAACACCGCCGTCGGGGGTGGCTTCACGCGCGGGATCCAACTTTTGCCAGAAAGTTTCACGCACGGGAAAAAATAAAAAAATGGAACGTTGGGCTACTTTTTTGACCGTTTGAATGGATCAACGGCTACTTTTTGTTTTTTTTTTGTTTTATATATATCAAGGATCAAATGATGAAAGGTGCAAAAAAAAANGTGGATCGAGAGGCGCAATTCGTCCTCGAATTCAATCACAACCCGGTCACGAATCATCTTCTTCACAACCCGGTTACCACCCACGAATGTACCCGCAAACTCCACCATTTTTCTACACCCAACAATCCCTCCCACAACTTCCTCCTAACTTCGAGTCGTTTGATTATCAATATACCCAACAACCCCCACCGCAAATGCCTACTAACTTCGACCCGTATGAGCCGCGCTATACCCAACAAAAAAGGCGTGACCGAGTTAGTGAACGGTTACCCATTCGTGAAGATACCGATGATGATGACTACTTGGATCATGTTAACGTGGTACCCGAGACACAACCAATGAATGAAGAAGAAGCCTTACAAGTCGAACAAGATGTACAAGAAGTTGAAAAGGTCGAGGTAACGCGGCCTAAAAAAAAAGTCAATACGGTTTGGACGCCCGATGAGGAAGAGGCGTTAGCTACGGTTTGGACGCCCGATGTGGACCGAGAAGTTGGGGACCGTCAAACAAAGGAAGGTTTTTGGAAGCGAGTTCTAAAGCATTATAAAACTCTTATGCCGAGGACCCAACGCAGTAAAGATCAATTGAACTCGAAATGGACTCCTATGCACGCTTATATCGCGGCGTTCAACGGTTACTTTATATAAGCGGTATTGATCGCGGTAGAAAGTCAACTTTAACCAAGAATGGTCAAAGTAGTCAAACCACGCGTATTCTCCGAGAGTATAGTGTTTCCCCGGGTCGTTAAGTCCCGACGAGGTGTGAAATGGTAAAACGGTTCAAGTTCGTGATCGAGTGATGTGAATAATGAATAGATATAATGATATCTGAGACGAGGAAAAGTAAATAAACACTAGAAAGCATATAATAAAGCAACTAAAACAATAACGGAAAGCACAGATAATAAAACGCAATCTAAACTTAAAACGAGCCAAAACTAAATGATCAAAGCAAAGATAATAAAAACACTAGTAAATAAATAATATAAAGTTAACGATAAAAGATAACAACTAAAAATAATAACAGATACTAGGAACTAAGAAAAATGTGATAAAAAAAATATAAACTTGTTAAAGCAAATTAATACCAACGAATACCTAAAAAGTGTGGATTATAGTAATTCGATTAAGTCTCTTATTGATGAATTAATAATATATAATTACGAATAAATATATATATCTCACAACGTTGTTTATTTTTGAACAATTTTTCATAAGAGAATATCAATACAGATTAAAATCAAATATAATAATACTGTACACGGCTTTATGCCAGCAGTATT
>LBNU01004442.1:157812-167936 GCA_014162995.1 Artemisia annua | reverse complement strand
TTGCATCGTTAGTCCTTTATAATAACGGCCGTTTATAATTTATAGTTTTTCGAATTTTTCTTACGTTTTCATCCGTTTTTATACGTTTTCATGCGTTTTAATCCGTTTTAATACGATTTCGTCCGTTTTTCTTATGTTTTCATCCGTTTTCATGCGTTTTTATACGTTTTCGCTCGTTTTTCTTGCGTTATTGTTTGTTTTCTTACGTTTTCATCTGTTTTTATCCGTTTTCGCTAGTTTTTATACGTTTTCCTTTATTTTTCTTACATTTTTATACGTTTTTATCCTTTTTTATACGTTTTCATACGTTTTTATCCATTTTCGTCCATTTTTATCCGTATTCAAGCTTCGTAAGATGAGTATGACTATGCTCAAAACTTTGATCAAGGATCGGAACGGAGAAACGAGGTTGATATTTTGCGTAGATCATTTTCTGTTCAATTTTTATCCATTTTTATAGGTTTTCATCCGGTTTTATCCGTTTTCGTCTATTTTTACCCGTTTTTGTCCGTAAGCCACCACCACCACCAATAAAAAAAAAATCAATTTTTTTTTTCATTTTTTTCTAAATTCTTTTACAAAAAAATTTTTAAAAAAATTATTTTTGGGAAAAATGTTTCTAAAAAAAAATTCTAAAATAAAAAAATTTCTAAAATAAAAAAGATTCTGAAAAAAAAATCAAAAAAAAATCAAAAATTATTTTTGGTAAAAAAAAGTTTCTAAAAATAATTTTCTAAAATAAAAAAGATTATGAAAAAAATTCCAAAAAAAATCGATAATTATTTTTGGATTCTTTTTTGAATTTTTTTAGAATCTTTTTTATTTTAGAAACTTTTTTTTACCAAAAATAATTTTTTAAAAACGGATGAAAACGTAGGAAAACAAAAAATAACGTAAGAAAAACGAACAAAAACGTATAAAAACGTACGAAAAATGGACGAAATCATATAAAAACGGACGAAAACGGATTAAAACGCATGAAAATGTATAAAAACGGATGAAAACATAAGAAAAATTCAAAAAACTTTAAGTTATAAACGGCCGTTATTATAGAGGACTAACGATGCAACGATATTTAACCAAAAGGGACTAACGTGTAAAAGATAACGGAAGCCACTAACGCCAGTTAACTGGAGGGACCATGAGTGTTATTCTTTTCAAAGATAGGGACTATCCGTGCAACTTTTAACTTTCAGGGACTGTGGGTGAAACTTTGGGCAAACCACAAGGACCATCTATGTAATTTACTCATATATATATATATGTTGCTTGTCCACTAAATATTTTTTGCAAGAATTCCATATCTCGATTCCTTATGACCTCAAAACGAGGGGGAGTATACATCAAGGAGGAGTTCCAAGTAAATCGGGATAACCTTTTTGATGCTAACAAAAAGGGGGAGAATTGATATAAACTCATAATAATACTTGTATATATACTAGTTTTCGTCTAATGAGTTTAGATTTTGTAATCATCAAAAAGGGGGAGATTGTTGACATAAATAATGCATAAAAACGTTATTTATAGTTTTCGATATCTCTACGTTTTGACGATTACAAAATGTAAAATAATTAAACGTAAGATTACTACGTAAACAAGTATTAAGCTAGTTTATATCATTATATCCAACTCAATCACTTAAGGTATGAATAAACAAGTGCTTAATACATCTCATGATCAAAGGGGTATTTAATTAATTATCACAAAGTTTATTTAATTATATAAACATATTATATATTTTTGAAAAACACTTTTGGTAATAAAGAAAAATGTTTTAATCATACCAAATATATGAATTCAAATTTTTAACCAAAATCAGTTAGTTTTTCACCAAATAAACTTTTCCCACTAAAAAACAATGTTTCTAGCCGTTACAGCTGGGTGGCCCCCTTAATTTTAAGGGGGCCGATCACAATTAAGGGGACCGGCCACGCTCCCCTGTCAGAAACTGTCAGAATTTTTCTCCTATAAATACCACCTTAAATCTGGTATTTTACCTCACCTTTTGCACGAAAATTTCAGATCTAAATCTCTCTAAACATCTTCCAAAACCCTTTGATCATTAGATTACTAATCCTTGTTTCAAGTGATTCAATCCCTCCTCATCCATACTCATCCAAAGTGCAAAAGAAGAATACTCCTTCAACAACTTAGTTCAAGAAGTATTGTAGAGTAGTTGTGTATACTGTGTATATTATTTGTAAAGTTGTGTTGTGCTTGTAATAATTAGTTTAGGAGAAGTAGAAGTTGTGTAGGAAGAAGAAGTTGTGTAGTAGTGAAGTGGTGTGAAGTAGTGACGAAGTTGTGGTGTGCTCAAGTTGTGTAGAAGTTGTGGAGAAGTCGTGAGATTGGTTCTAGCTAGGATTAGAACCCGACATCTAGCTTTGTGTCGTTAAGCCGGTGTAAGCGAAAGTTGTGTAAGGTTTCTCCGCCACAAGGGAGTTTGTTAACATAGTGAAGAAAACTCTCGAGTAGGTGACTCGGGGAGTGGAGTAGGAACAAGGAAGGTGACCTTGTAGCCGAACCACTATAATTTCTTGTGTTGTGGTTTGATCTTTCTAACTCTTTTCATTACTTACTTATTTACTCATACAATATTAGCTTAGTTAGTTAGTAACTATATAATTGTTCATATAGTGCAAGTATTGAAATCACATAAACTAGAATCGAAGTTTTTAAAACGGACGTAAAACTATTCAACCCCCCTTCTATTTTTCTACAAAAAATTTCAATTTCTAGTGTAACTTTAAGCTTTTTAAGATTGTAATCAGTGTTCTCTAGTGTAATTTGAACTATTTTCATAATCAATTTCAGTATTTCATATCAAATTCAGTTTATGCAATTTCCCTTTGAAATTCTCAAATCTGTTTAATGTTGTTTGTAGTTGTGTTTATGGACTCTTAGGTTCACATAAGCTCCTTATAAAGCTTCTAAAAGCTTTTAGAAACTCTAAAACCTGTGTAGTATCAAAAATCAAAAATACAAAAAAAAATCAAGAAAATACAGTGAAAAATAAAAAATTATTGAAGAAGATGAAGAAAGCTGGAGCACTGTGAATTGTGGATGGCAGTGGGTTAGTGGTTCGTGAGAAACCTATAGGAAGTGAATTTGGTCCTTGGTTCATTGTTCTAAGCTGGATTGCATCTTGTAAGCTCCATTTTCATTTTTTGCCATATTCTGTAGTAGTAGTCATTTGCTGTTCTTTCTGTGTTTTAGTTGTTAATTTAGTGTCACTTAGTCATAATTTTGCTTAATTTACCTTGCTTGTTCATTTAAATCCTTTGTGCTCAACTTTTCACATTTCATTGTCTAATTAGCATTGGTAATAATCTTGGGCATTTGTGAGTCAGATTGTTGTTTCTGTGCTTGTTTAGGATTATTATTTTATCTTAAGTTGTTAGGAACCATTATCTCAGTCTTAATCACCCATTTGATTTGAAAACCAAAAATTGGTTTAGTGAAATTCTTGTTTGGATAATATGTGATCATTGTGGTCTAGGTTGTTTGTTTTGTTGTTTTTGGTTAATGCATGTCACGTTAGGTTGTTATAGCTCAGTCAAACCATTAATACCAACCTTCATTTAGTAAAAAGTCAAAATCCTTTTCAAGCTCACTCACTAGTTTCACTGTTGAGATTTTAGCTTCCATAATCATCAAATCTGTTCATAAGTAATCAATATTGCTTAAGATAGTTTCATTTACTTAAAAACATCAAAATCACTCAGTAAATTAGGATCAAACTTCATCAAAGTCAAAGTTTTGCATTATCTCAAAAAGTCAAAAATTTCCATCTGTCAAAAATGGTCAAAATTTCTTGAGCATCCACAATGTTTAATATAGATTGGAGATAGAATTTTCTTGTTGTTTTGGGGTATTTTGTTGCTTGTGAACACAAATCAAAAAGAAAATCTGGATTAGAAACTCATTTGCTTATAAAATTTGAAGCTCAAAGTTGCCTGTGTAGCTTTTTACCTCCCTTGTGTCACAGACTTGGCACCATATTCATAAGCTCTCATAGAGCTTATTAGTGGGCCTCACCTTTTGAGTCTGAGCTTTTTGGAAAGACCACAAGCTCATCTTTAAGGGTCAAGCCTTGTTTTACATTTCCAAGCTCATTTAGTAGGGCTGCTTTTAGCTTAAAGCTTGTCCCATTTTGCTGTCTACACTGCTTCATCAGTGTTTCACCCAATTTTCACAAGCTTCTCATAAGCTCACCTATGGACCCCACAGTGTGAGCTTGAGCTTTTTGGAAAGCCCATAAGCTCAGCTTATTAGACCTACCCTCCCCTTGGACTTTTGACCACCCCTGTGGGCCCCACAAGGCTTACAAGATAGCCATTTGGTCTGTTTGGTTCTGTGAAATTTGGAATTGCTTATTTTGTTGTTTTAGCTTATCCAGTGTGTTTTTCTTATCTCTTTGGCTAATTTTGTGATTACATAAGTAGTTTACATCTTATTTCCTTCTGTGTTCATCTGTATGGCTTATTGAGTGCTTAATCTTCATTTAAAAAGCTAAAATTCAACCTGTTAAGGAATTAAGCACCCATAGTGCTTATTTCTGAGTTTTTTTGTAAAAAGTGTTTTCATAAAAGTTGCTTATTTTCATTAGTAAAACAGTTGTCAAAAAGAAAAATCACAAAATCATCATTTTAAAATTAGTGATAGCTTCTATTTAAGCCATTTGGCTTATTGCTCAGCTTTTTCAAAAAGCAATTTTCATTTTTATATTTTTCATAAGTTCCTGTTCACCCATAGTATTTTTAGTAAGTTTTCCAGATTTTTCTCTTTTCATTTAGTATTTTTAATAATTAATATTAGTTTAAATAATAAATAGGTAATATTAGTTAATAATTAGTTTTATTAAATTTTATTTAACAACAATATCTTTTTATAATTTTCCTAGATTTTATAAGTAATAAAATAATTTTAGGAAATTTTTCATAATTTTCACTATTCATTTTCTATTTTTCTTAAATTAAAATAGTTGAAATAGTAATTTAGTAATAATTAAGTTAGTAATTAGTTAAAAAATTAAATTATAGTTTTAATCAAGTTTTTATAATTTTCTAAGGTTCCTGTAGTGATAATTTAGTTTTATAAAAATTTTCATAATTTTCTAAGTTAATTTGCTATTTTTAATAAATTAAATTAGTTAATTAGATTTAATTAGTAATTAATTGATAAAAAATCCACAAAAAGACAAAAAAATATAATTTTAGTTTTTAAATTAATTTTAAGTTATTTTAGAATTTTTAAAAGTTAATTTGTATTTTTCTTAGCTTTATTTGATAATTTGGTATATTTAGTTTAATTTAAATAATTTTATAAGTATTAAAATAGTTTTTAATTAATAGAAAATAATAAAATAATCAAAAAATATTTTTCTTTTTTATAAAATTTTATTTTAATATTAAGTTTGTAAAAAAGTCATTTTCACCCTATGTAGTTTGTTTTTGCATATTTCCACTTTTCCAGCACGCATTTACGTTTTTAGGATTATTTGTAATTTTGTGTTTGTTAATATTGTTTCATCATCTTAATTCCAGACAATCATTAGTGTAAAATCAATCCAAATCATTATCTGGTTACTTTCCCAATCACCCATTCCCAGAACGTTTCCAAAACACAATTTCAATCTCGTTGGGACTTAACGACCCGTGAGTACACTGTGCTTTTAACGGATCATAAATTGATCTCTCCTCTCTCAGATTTGACTTGTTGACCACACCTGGTTAACTGGTTAGTTTGGGAGGAGTCAAATTTTGGCGCCGCTGCCGGGGAGGTTGTTGCGTGTTTTCAAAAACGTTTAAGTTTAGTGATTTTCAAAACCCTCCTTGTACAAATCACATCACTTTGTAAATTTTTTGTAAAAATCATAATCAAATCAAAAAAACAGTCATTAACACTTCTCCTGAAGTGTTAACAATGCCAAAAAATCATAAACAACAAAACAAATCGTGAAGTTAAATTACTTCGTTATCTTTAAGATTACAACCTATACAGGTGGAATACGGAGGTTCTGACATTAAATTGCGAACTGAAGAGAGATCCATTCTTCTCTCCCGCCACCCTGCGAGTAGTCTTAAAGGAAGGATTTCGGTTAACGAACCGATTCCAAAAAAAAAATGATTCCCAAGTTTTTTCACACACACCCCGAAAAGCCAAAAACAATTGTTTTCTTGTATAATAAATGCGTAAAATATTACCACCGCAAATCAAGGTAGAATACAACCCAACTGGGTATATGACCATTAATAAGTTCCAAACTAAAGACTAAAACTTGCCATTGTACTCTTGTGAATTGGTGTACCATTTTTAAAGAAGCCATTCACATTGTGGTTATTGGTTTAAGTTCACTGTTGTTTTGCCTCGGTCTTGTTTTACTTGTAAATATTTTTAGTGCATGCACACTCGTTCCCAGTCAAGGAGAATTCGTCAAAGGAGCATAGCTGAATTGCTAGCTATTGAAGAAACACCCGTTGAAATGCCTGATGATGACCCACCACCACCACCCCCTCCCAATTCTGAAATTGGGGAGGCAGCTCCTGATCTCCGAACGATTGAGGAGCTATGTCAGCCTACCATGCAGGGGAGGGGAGGACCCATTGCACCTCTCACTATCAATTCCATGGATTTTGGACTCAAGCACTACATTATGCAGCAAGTCCAGATTTCGTGTCAGTTCCATGGTTTACCCGGTGACGATGCAAACAAGCATCTCGATAAATTTCTAACCGTCACCCAGAGTATGAAGCAGAATGGCGTCACCGAAGACGGCCTTCGCTTATACCTCTTTCCATATTCTCTCACTCATCATGCTACTGCCTAGTTTGATCGTCCCCCGAAGAATTCGATCCATACTTTTGATGAAATGGTTACCAAGTTCTTAGCAAAATTCTTTCCACCATCCATGGTAACTAAATTGAGAAATGATATTAGCAACTTCCGACAGCTTCCTGATGAGTCCTTATTTGAGGCATGGGAACGCTATAAGCTTGCAATTGATCGATGTCCAAATCATAACATGCTTCTTGTCACCATCATAGATACCTTCTACAATGGTTTGACTCTCCGTCATCGTGACACGATCAATGCTGCTGCTGGAGGGACTTTCATGAAAAGAACCCCCGAGGAATGCTATGATCTCATTGAAAACATGACTGCCCACCATAATTTCTGGGATTCCTCAGCTGAGAGGAATGATTCATGTAAATCTGTCAATCCAGCCTCCTCTGAAATAGCTGCTCTCACTAAAAAGATGGATGATCTGTCCACTGCTGTGTTGAGAATGCATCAATCTAATCAGAACATCAATCATCAAGTCAGAGCTGTCAGTCACAGTTGTGAAACATGTGGTGGTCCACATTCTTATACTGAGTGCCCAGCCACCGGTGGCTTCACTCAAGAAAACATTTATGCTGCTCAAGGTTCCTTCAATGCGGGGGGTTACTCTTACCAACCACAGGGGGACCGTAATCTTTTAAGCTATCATTCCAACAATTACCTCGGACCACCCGGTTTTAATCAGTCTCAAAACCAAAATGCTCAAAACCGGAACCAGAATTTTCATCAAACCCGAAATCGAATGAACCAAGGTTTTAACAACCAAGGGAATTTCAATTCCGGTCATAATCAGGGTTTTCAAAACCAAGGAAATTTTCAAAGAAATCAAGGTCACAATAATCAGGGAAATTTTCATAATCAGGGTAATTTTCACAATTAGGGAAACAATTTTCAGGGTAACAACAACCAACATCAAGGAAATTTTCAAAATAACCGTGCTCAAAATTTTCCTAACCAAAACCAAAATCAAAATGTTGTTCAACCCCAGTCTTCCTCCGATGAGTTGTTGAAACAATTCATGAAATCTCAAGAGGAAACAAATCGGTTACTGGTCAGCCAAATCTCTGAACTAAAGAAGTCTTTAAATGATCGACCCTCGGGCTCAGGAGTACATCCTAGCAACACGATCGCTAATCCGAGGGGCNGAAATCAAGGTCACAATAATCAGGGAAATTTTCATAATCAGGGTAATTTTCACAATCAGGGAAACAATTTTCAGGATAACAACAACCAACATCAAGGAAATTTTCAAAATAACCGTGCTCAAAATTTTCCTAACCAAAACCAAAATCAAAATGTTGTTCAACCCCAGTCTTCCTCCGATGAGTTGTTGAAACAATTATCTCAAGAGGAAACAAATCGGTTACTGGTCAGCCAAATCTCTGAACTAAAGAAGTCTTTAAATGATCGACCCTCGGGCTCAGGAGTACTTCCTAGCAACACGATCGCTATCCGAGGGGCGATGTTAAGGCGATCACAACCCAAAGTGGAGTTTCATACAAAGGACCCACGGCTCCCGCTACCCCTTCTTCTCTTTCTCCCGAGGTAGCCGAACCTGAATATGAGGTTACTACTGATGAGACGAAAAGTGTTACGCTTTTAGGGGGTCATTTAAGCCCTAATTCGTATAAATGTGATCAAATATTGCCCTAAATCGTTCATTTTGTCATTTTAGGTACTTTTGAGAGGAATTCTGGAAAACATGCACATTTGGACGTTTTTGGAGCATAAAAGTGAAGAAAACGACAAAGTCTTAAAGAAGCAGGATTTTACAACCTGACGGCGTCAGAAGTCACTAGGTGACGCCGTCAGCAAGGATGACAAAAGAGTGGAATTCAATTATCAAATGACGGGCCAGAAAGATTTCAAGAATTTACACCTGACGCCGTCAGGTGTTAAAAGGTGTAGGCCGTCAGGAACAAAGTTAAAGAGAGACGGCCCAGAAGGTTTTACATGCTGACCACGTCCCAAATGGATCTAGGCCATCCGAGAACCCTAATGGCGGCGAGCTGACGGCGTCAGACCCTATAAGCTGACGCCGTCCGAACTTAAAATCTATATATAGTTTTCTATTTTTCATTCATTATGTGTGGAACTTTGTGGAGAACTTTTAGGGCAAACCCTAAAGACGAATTTTCTGTGACTTTTAGGGTTTCCAACCCTTGGAACCCTAGTGCTTAATTAAAGATAAGTCTTCACTTTAATTCAATCAATATGTCTATGTGTTGGTTGTCTATCTATCTTGCTTGTCTTTCAATTAACATGAGTAGCTAAATTCTCTAGTGTTTGCTTAGATCTAATGAAACCTAACTATTAATTATTGGTTAATTGGTGTGTGTTGTTGTTTGTTGGGATGATTGTTTCATCGATGTTAGGCTCAAGAAAACTGGCCAACCTCCTTTATGGTAACGTGCTTGAACGTCTTGGGAAACATGTAGTCGAGGCATACTAGGCTATTAAGGTAGTATTTAACGCATGAGCCACTGTTTACAACCCCTATGGTTGTGCCGTGCATGGCATAGGGCGAGATAAGAGCTCATAGAATTGGAGAGATATGTATGCCACTCCATGAGTTATTAGGAATACACCCTTCATCCACACAAGTAACACACATATCAATTAACCGGTAGAAGATAGTTAGGGAGTAATGAAATCTAAGTAAACACAATTTTCTCCATATTGTTTTCACAACCACAATAGTTTAGATATTTATTTATTTTAATTTGCATAAGTAGTAAACTTGGGTTAGTTGATTAACAACTAATTCCGCCCTTCTTCCAAAACCGAGATTTTAATTGCTTTCATAAAAATATTAAAATACGAAAAGAATCTTCCTTCCACCCTTAGACCTATTAGATTAGCTATTCTATCCTAACGAACACTATTCCCTGTGAGAGAACGATCAATCCCCCGTACTTACCACTATCATATACTACATCGGTCAGGTACACTGCCTGGTGGGGTTGTAAGCCTCTTGAGATCCCTCGAGAGGTAAAACCTGTTGTAAGGATACAAAACCACGCATCAAGTTTTTGGCGCCATTGCCGGGGAATAGTTATTGTTTAGGTAGAATTTTTATTTCTTTAGGTCTACTCGCTAGAATCCTTTCTAGTGAGATTTTTATTTTCTTTTTCTAGGATTTCTTTAGTCTATCTTTTTCTTCATGTTTTTGTTCGTAATCTTTACCATCCGCCATCATGGAAGGTGGTAACATCCTTGATCCCAACAACCCAATTCAACCAAACCACCCACCACAACCAAACCAACCTCCTAGACCCCGC
>LBNU01004442.1:133090-146353 GCA_014162995.1 Artemisia annua | reverse complement strand
AGAATCCCTGACATCAGCTACTTTCATGTGTTCGGGTGTCCTGTGTTTATTCATAATCACAAGGATCACCTAGGCAAATTTGATGCCAAAGCTGATGATGGATATTTTCTTGGTTACTCACTTGTCTCAAAAGCCTTCAGGGTGTACAACACTAGAAGGCAACAAACTGAGGAAACCTATCACATCACCTTTGATGAAAGCCCTGAGGCTATTCAGTTCTCAAACTCCTCAGTGGAAGAAATTGGAATTAATTACTCATCAAAATACCCTCCTGATGAATATCATCCTGAGTCTAGTCCTTCCACTCAATATCAAGCTGAGTTTGTTGAAGCTCAACAAGTTTCAAATGATTTAACCCACACTGAACCAGATATTCAGGAACCTGCTGAAAACAACACCCAATATGAACTCACTGAAAACCATGTTCTAGAGGAGCCTCAGGACCTTGTTCCAGAACCCACTCCACCTGCATATCAGGCATCCACAAGCTCAAACACATATCCTAGACCTCAAGAAAGATGGTCCAGACATCAACACATTGAGCTTGTTAACATCATTGGTGAACCTGTCTTTGAGGGAATGCTCACTAGAAGAATGGCTGCCAAGCTCACTGCAGCCACAACCAATGAGTGCCTGTATGTAGGATTCATATCAATCATAGAACCCAAGACTGTAAAAGAGGCCATGAAATACCCAAGCTGGGTTCAAGCCATGCACGAAGAACTTGAACAATTCGATAAGAATGATGTCATGACTTTAGTTGAATGCCCTCAGGGTGTTATAGTCATTGGCATGAAGTGGGTGTTCAAGAACAAGACTGATGAAAATGGGACTGTTATCAAGAACAAGGTAAGGCTTGTGGCCAAAGGATACAATCAACAGGAAGGCATTGATTATGAAGAAACATTTGCCCCTTGATGCGCGTGGGATTGCTTACGCACTTTGTTTTACCTCTCAAGGGATCTCAAGAGGCTTACAATCCCCACCAGGCAGTGTACCTGACAGATGTAGTATAGGAGCTGAATTGGGCATGTTGGACATTGATAATCAGACCACTGATTAATATGCTCACCATGAAGTACACTCTCTCCTAGGTCCCTGAACACCTCCCAATTCTCAGTGTGCAAATAATCGTGTTACTCACTGAAAAAACTTGTCACTCACTGATGTGAAGACATTCAGGGAATTGGGGCCTCAGGACAGTTAAATAGGGCATTAAATGTCAAACTAAATGCTCTAAGTATTAGTTAGTAAATGTCCTAGGATTGGTAACTGACATATATTTAATATAAGAATATATGTTCTTTTATCCTTCTGGCAAACACATCTTGGGCCCCCACAATCCCTCACCAAACCAACTTGGCATTAAATGCCCACACTCACACTACATCTTATGTGGTGATGTCATCTCTGCAAAAGTGCACTTTTTGCAGAGACGCGCAACTGTTCACCTTGACAGTTGCGAAAAACAAGGATAGTGGAGAGAGAAGGAATTAAATGCGGACATCAAAAATTTCAAAATTATAACTTTACAAATGCATTGATATCCACAAATTCCAAAACCCTAATCTCTCCCCTATAAATACCCCAAATAAGAATCACACACACATGCTTTCATAATTCTTCAAAAACTCTTTTCAAAAATTAGTTAACTCTGTGTGTGTGTATTCTTTCTTTTCCGACCAAAATTCCGACCACCTTTTAACCACAAATGGCCTCTTCCAAAGCTATCACATACGCTCCAAACGTTGAATACCAAATGGAGAGCGTTGATCTGACCAAAAACAATGTGGTGGGGAACTTTGCTTACCCCGAAGGATTTCAAAACTACAAAGATGTAGTTAAATACCTTCAAAACTGTTTTCTCTCCACCGCATTCACAAAAACCCCTTCAATCATCTATCACGATTACTTGAGGGAATTTTGATGCACAGCAGTGGTTGAAAACCCTGATGCACCAAAGGATGCAATCATAAGGTTCTCAGTGAAAAATGGGAAAAAGCCCCTGACCCTCACTTACAAAACCTTTATCAAAGCCAATGGGCTTGATTACACTGAGACCTTTGCTCCCCTGCCCAAGGAAGAGGATGTGAAAGCAATCTTGCTGGAACTAGGGCCATATGATAAGCATCATCCTGATGTGACCCCAGGGGCCCTTCTATCCAAAGCCCCAATAATCAAAACATGGTTTCCTGCCCCCTGGAGGATCCTGATGACCTTTGTCATTCAAGTCCTTGGGGGCAATAAATCCTCCACTGAGCAACTGAACACTACTCAAGCAATGATAGTGTATTGTCTCTTGGAGGGTATAAAAATTGACCTTGGGGAAATAATCTTCAGGGACCTCATTGCAAAATTGGGTGGGAAATCTAGGCAAAAACTCATGTCCTATCCTAGATTTATTTCCTGTGCCCTGCAAGACTTGTTAGGGTCCGAGTACATCAAGCCTGACGGCGTAGGCTTTGAACCTGAAGTCTTACATAAGACTAATTACTCTCGTGACCCTACTGAGGTTACACCAGTCGCCCTGACCACGTATATGCTCTCTGCTATCCAGGGTGACAACAAAGTTTCACCAGTTCCCTCTCCCACCAAGAAGGTGAAGAGGAAGAAGGGACAAGGGACCAGGAAGGTGGCTCAACCCAAGTCACTCGCCACTGGACCCTCAGTCCCTAAGCCCAAACATCAAAGGCAACAACCGACCCGGCCTACTGAGACACCCATTACTGAGGCCGCTACTATGACCAAGAAACAAACGCCAACGGAGGGCACTGAGACATCACACTCAGTGTCCTCGGGCAATCCTTCTCCTCATGACTCTACTGACATATACAAGTCAGTGGGGTCAGGAACAACTCAACCCTCACATCCTGCTAAAGACACTGACAAATCACAATCAGTGTCCCAGGGAGAACAGGGTCCTAAATCCTCGGTAGGAAAGCACAACCCTACTGGGAAGGGGACCCATACCAAATCACATCCTGCTAAAGGCTCTGGTAAATCACAACCAGGGTCTCAGGGAGTACAGGGTTCTAAATCCTCGGTGGGGCAGCACTACCCCACTGAGAAGGGAACCCACACCCATTCACATCCTGTTAAAGACTCTGGTAAATCACAACCAAAGCCTCAGGGAGTAACGGCCCCTATATCTTCAGTGAGCCAGTACAAGCTTGCTGGAAAGGGGGGCCTCAACATCTCATTGCCCGATGAGGACACTCGCATAACACAGCTTTTGTCTGAGGGCACCCAAATCATTCCCATAGACTCAGAGGGAAACATACAACCCACTGATAGGGAACAAATAACAATTCACGAAGGTGCGCATTCCTCAGGAACTGAGCCCGTGGACCAGGCAGAGACAACCCACTCTGTTCTCCTGGAGGGTTCAGGGACTGACTACAACGAAGGCAAACCCTCTTCTGAGGGGGAGCTGGATGTTCTTCAGGGTCCCACTCTAGCTGATCTCCAACTACTCATCGATGAAGAATCAGAGGAAGACCTTGTTGATTTTGAGGAGGATGCAGGCTTGATGGCTGGAGATGACATGGATACTGAAGATGTCAATCCTTTTGAATCTCCAGCCACTGAACAACCTTTTGAAGCTGCATCACCTCACCCTGAGGAACTACACCAACCACCACATTAGTCACCACAACCATCATCATCATCATCATCATCATCATCAAGTCATCAGGTAACTGAGCCCTCCTCGTCAGGGAAGCATGAACTGGATGACACCAGACCCATCACTGAAAAGGTCTTGGTTGAATTTGGGGAATACAAAAATGAGTGGCTTTATTACCAAATGGAGGATGCCAACAATGACAGACACCTTGAGGCAGCTGCTAACTATGCTGACTTCAGGGGGTCCATGGAAGAAAAGCAGGCTGAGCTCCAAACAGCATTTACCTCCACTGATGCCAAAGTCAGCAGCCTGGCTACTTCTCTTGAAAAGCTTGCAACGGATCAGGGAACCAACTTTACTACTATTCTTCAGACTCTCACCAATCTTCAGCAAGAGTTTAAGGATGATCCAATCCTGGTTTCCAAGCTTCTTTATTTCATGGACTCCCATAAGGCAACCTCCAAAGCACTCAGCAGTCTCCCTGACCTATTCAAAGGAGTGGACTTTCAGGCTTTTCAGACTCAACAAGCCTCAGTCATGACTACTCTTCAGGCTCAAGAGTCCAAGATCACCCAGCTGTCTTCAGGGTATGAGCAGCTCACCACCAAGCATAATGAATTGGTGAACTGCTACACTGACAAATTGGCCAAACTCTCTGAGACTCAACAGGCCATGTCCGCTGACCTCTCCAATCTGAAGACTTAGACTTCTGAGATCAAAGGCATGGTCTCGGATATCTTCAAGCTTCTTCAGCATTCTCAGGCTCCACCACCTCCAGCTCAGATTGCACCAGTTCAGCCTCCGCCTATTGCTTCTCAGTCAACAGATGCTTTCACTCAAGCTACAACATCTGTTGAGGGGGAGAAACTTACTCCTACTCAGAGGCTGTTCCAACAGTTGGATCCCCATAGGCAGACTCAGAATGCATCTCAGGCTACAACAACATCAGTACCAATACTTACCACTGAGATCATCACTGAAGCAGTACCTATTAGAAGCTTTATGCCGGATTCTTCCACAGTGCTCACAACTCCCATTCTGACTGAAGCAACAACCACCACTGCTGACCTCCTTGAATCTACATTCAGTACACCTTCCCAAGCTGACAGAGGGAAACAGATTAAGATGACTGAGGACTCCCCTCACAAGCTCGTCAGGGCTACAAGAGAAGTTCGTCGTGATCCTGACGAACCTATTCTAGTTGAAGTAACTCTTCACAACGGGAAGGTATTCAGGGGGACAAATGAGGAAGTGGCTGCTGTACTAGAGGAGGATGACAAACTGAAGAATGAGCTGCTCAATAGGCAAGTCATCTCTAAAGTGGCTACTGAGGTCATCAAGGAGACCAAGAAGAATATTCCTGGAGAAGAGTTTCTTAAGCTTCAGGCTGGCATGATCAGGGAGGCAAATCAAAAAGCCAAACTGAATGCTGAAAGGAAGCAAAGGAACTATGAGAGGTATGTCTGGACGATGACAAAGACAAAGGGTGAAGGTCCCATCACTGACATAATCATTCACCCTTATAAGAAGAATGAACCTATTGCAGTGACCATCGAAAGAGGACCCCGAGTTCATGAAAGATACTCTCCGTTGAGGCCCTCTTGCTTTGGGATCAAGGAATGGGACATGATGGTGCCTATCCTGAAGAAGAAGAAGAACAAGTGTGTTCCTAATCTACTCGAGACTCTCACCAACAAATATAAAGAGTTGGAGAAGGTTGCCAAGAGTCTTGGCATCAACCATCAGGAAGCACTTGAATCTCAGGGACTTGCTATTCCCAAACAAACTAAGACCATAGGAAGGAAAAGGAAGGCAGTTGGTCAAGAACCTAAAGACTTTATCGCTGCCCTACACTGCAACAGAGCCCCTCCTGCTGGTGTCAAGTTTGTACCAAACCAAGTCATCAAAGTNAGTAATACATTTTTTCTCTTATTCAGTCATGACGACAAACAATAATCTAACTTGTATACGTCAACACTAGGCCTAGAAACGCGTTTAAAATGCCCAGAAACGTTTCCCATATGTTTCCTACTCAACACCTCGGATTCCAGTCAACATGAAACGTTTCCGACGCGTTTCCAGGCGTTTCTAGCCGTTTCCCGTTTCCGAAACGTTTCCGGTACGGGAGACGGCACCCCGATGGCGTTTCCGTGCAACATAGGGTATGGGGTAGAGAAATACGGTACGAGTTTGTGTAGAAAACAAGTCAACCCGCCTAAATCAGTAACAAACGGGTCAGGTTGGATTGGGTATAGTATGTGTTATACACACTTATACAAGTCAACTCCCCAACCCGGATAAATAACCTGCACCTTATTCACACCTCTAAATACAATGTTGAATACTGAAAATCCCTAAACATATCAAGCTTACTGATGGAATATTAATAGCTTAAAATATATATTGAAAAATCTACAAATTTTAACGAACCCTAACTCATTATGGACTTATGTAATGCAATATACGGATCTCGAGCCACTAGCTGAAGTAAATAATTTTCTTATAATGTGTGGTACTTGACAAACTTTGAATTTCGTTCTATTGTTTTTCACATGATATAGGTCTTAGGAAATTAGGTGTAAAGTAATGTGTATGTTCTTGCCGTTTGCTTTGAGGACTATTTTTTCCACATGGTGGGGCTTACAGACTTAATTACCACATTTATGATTTTTGTAATTTTCTCAAGAATATGTGATCGAAATTTTCCTATATAATAGAAAATCGAAGAAAAAATCTTATACGAGTGAAGACCAAAGTCAAATTAAGCTACCTAAGTTTTTGGTCTCCTCTCAATAATGACTTTGTTATTATAAAAACACACATTCATCTTATAATCTTTACACAGCAAAACACATAACTGATCAGACTTTTGTAATTAATTAATCTTCGACTTACATGGCTATCATCAACGAAATACAAGAAGAAGAACAACAACAAGAAGAATCGAAAACTTATGATGTTTTCTTAAGTTTTAGAGGCATAGACACTCGTCTCAACTTTACGGATTACTTGTACGAAGCTTTAGTGAGTGAAAACATATCTACCTTTCTTGATGAGCAAGAGGTTGAAACTGGGGAAGAACTAAAACCTGAGCTTACAAGAGCTATAAAAAGCTCTCGTGCTTCCATAATTGTCTTGTCTAAGAACTACGCATCTTCGACATGGTGTCTTGATGAGCTCGTGTTAATTCTTGAGCAACGAAAGGTCTCTAAGCATATCGTTGTACCTATTTTTTACCACGTCGAGCCAACCCATGTTAGGAAGCAAGAAAGCAGTTTTGGAAAGACGTTATTTAAACATAGACAAAGAATGGAGGCAGAGAAGGATGAGGAAAAGAAAAGGCAGGCTGCTCGTAAGTTGGAATCATGGACGGAAGCACTCAAAGAAGTTGCTGATCTAAAAGGAAAGGATGTAAATGTCCGGTAAAACTTTCTTACTTCCCCGAAACTTTTATATTCTATTTTTATATTCTCATGGGGGTGACACCTTTTGCGCAACCGGGCCACCTTGGTCAAAACGAGAATTTTCAAATCCAAGGTCAAAAAAGCCCATCGATTGAGCAACTTGATCATTTTTGGAATTATCCCCCATAAATACTATAAAAGGATGCAAATGACCGTTCATCACTTCTAATAATTTAGATTTACATAGGTGGTGTCTTACTGATATAACTTGATTCAACTTTTCAGTAGAGAGAAGGAGTTTATTGAGGAAATCGTTAAGGAAATCAGTAGTAGATTGGATATACACATGAAGAATAGAATCCCGCATCTAATTGGGAGGGACGGATTTTTAGATACCATATGGTCCTGGTTCAAAGGAGGGTCCTCAGATACTACTGAAATTCTCACGATTTGGGGAATGGCGGGGATTGGGAAGACTTCTTTGGCAAAACATATATATCTGTTGCACCGCCATGAATTTGAGAGAAGTAGCTTTGTTGAAGACATTGAAAGACGTGGACAACAATCAAGTGCTCTACTCCTGCTACAGAATAAGCTACTTGGAGACATTCTCAAGAAACGTAAGATTGAAGAAGATGATGTCCAAAATTGCACGTCTAAAATTGAGACAGCATTGTTACATAAAAGAACACTTGTGGTTCTTGATGGAGTTGATAACTTTCAGCAAGTACATATTTTGGTTGGAAGAGAAGGTTTTCATCCAGGAAGCAGGATCATAATTACAACCAAAGATGGGTCAATAACAGATAAAGCATTGCTTCTAATAAAACATCCTCCGAAACATACAAAGCTTGCACTTGATGGTTTACGTAGTACAAATTCACTAAGACTTTTTTGTTGGCATGCATTTGGTGGATATTCTCCCAAGGAAGGTTACGAAGAAGACGCAATACGAGCTTCAAAGTATTGTGGAGGACATCCACTAGCTCTTAGAGTTTTGGGCAGTTCTCTACTTAATGAAGATGCAGACACATGGAGCCATACATTTACGATGCTAGAGTCAAGAGAATTTCAAATCAATAATGTACACAAGGTCTTAAGAATTGGCTTTGATTCTTTGCCATCAGATTGCATGGACAACAATCAAGTGCTCTACTCCTGCTACAGAATAAGCTACTTGGAGACATTCTCAAGAAACGTAAGATTGAAGAAGATGATGTCCAAAATTGCACGTCTAAAATTGAGACAGCATTGTTACATAAAAGAACACTTGTGGTTCTTGATGGAGTTGATAACTTTGAGCAAGTACATGTTTTGGTTGGAAGAGAAGGTTTTCATCCAGGAAGCAGGATCATAATTACAACCAAAGACGGGTCAATAACAGATAAAGCATTGCTTCTAATAAAATATCCTCCGAAACATACAAAGCTTACACTTGATGGTTTATGTAGTACAGATTCACTAAGACTTTTTTGTTGGCATGCATTTGGTGGATATTCTCCCAAGGAAGGTTATGAAGAAGACGCAATACGAGCTTCAAAGTATTGTGGAGGACATCCACTAGCTCTTAAAGTTTTGGGTAGTTCTCTACTTAATGAAGATGCAGACACATGGAGCCATACATTTACGATGCTAGAGTCAAGAGAATTGGCTTTGATTCTTTGCCATCAGATTGCAAAGAATTATTTAAGCATATTGCATGTTTTTTCATTGGAAATGAAACAGAAGAGACTGAAGCAGTATTAAAGGACTGCGGCGTTCACCCATCGTACGGAGTCAAAAAGCTCATTGAAAGATGTCTTCTCACAATTGGATTAGGAAAGGAGTTGAAGATGCATCAATTGCTTCAAGATATGGGGAGAGATATTGTTCGTCAAGAATCACTTCACGAGCCATGGAACCGTAGTCGAGTATGGAATCATGAGGAGTCCCTCAATATATTTCAGGAAGATAAGGTATTACAATGCATTCTTCAATTCGTATGTATTCACTTGTTTGCTTGATCTATTAAAAGCTAGTTATGAATAAACTCGATCTTTTTTCTTATCTTTATAACTAGGGCACGGCAAAAATTCAAGGCCTATTATTTGACATGAAAATGTTGAAAACAGAGACGTTTTTGTGTGGATCAAGTAGTGCGATAGACCACGAATTCCAAGATATTGATCTAAACATGAATTTTGGAGTTGGTCCATTATTCAGTACGCGTCTGGAGTTCTCATCTTCTTGTAGCAGAAAAAATCGAACTGAGTACAAATGCATTAAATAGAATGGAAAACCTAATTTTACTCCAACTTAATCATGTTAAACTCAACGGACCGTTCAAGAATTTTCCAAAAGGTTTAAGAGGGTTGTGTATGCATGGGTTCCAATCGGAATATATACCCTCAGACTTGCCAATGGATCATTTAGTTGCTCTTGACATGTCATTCAGCGATCTGAAAAAGCTTTGGAGGAAGCCAAAGGTATAAAATTCAAGTATATTACCTTTTTTTGTCTAATATATACTAATCAATCTCCATGAAACAGTTGCTTGGGTCATTGAAGTATTTGAATCTGAGTTATAGCAAGCTTGTTACAATCGATGGCTTTAAGGAGCTACCTGCACTTGAGAGGTTGATACTTACAAGATGTGAAAGTTTGACTCATGTGTGTGAGTCAACTGGTGAATGTGGTAGCCTTGTTGTTCTAAATTTGAGCTATTGCAGTAAGCTTAAAAATCTTCCAATCATCATTAGAAAGGCAAAAAATGTTAAAGTTCTAATATTAGACGGTTGCGGAGCTGGCGTATTTGATAAGGAGAGGAAGCGTATGAAGTTGCTGAATGTGCGAAACAAAGATGGTGTTTGGACAAAATTGCAGGCGTTTTTCTCTTCCATCACAAGATTAATGCCAAATAGTGAAAAATCAATCTCACTTTCTTTGCCATCTTCACTAGTAACCTTGTCTCTAATGAACAATAATATAGTTAGTGAAGATTTTCCAGTGGACTTCAGTAGCATGTCAATGTTGAAGAACTTATATCTAGACTGTAATCCAATTGATTCCATACCTGATTGCCTAAAAAGCCTTAGTAGGCTTGAGGTACTCAGTGTTGGAGAATGTTCTATGCTGAAGTCAGTTATATGCCCTTCAAGTACATTCAAACGTTTGTATGCTGAAGAATGTGATTTACTTGAGAAAATAACATTCCATCAAGATATGTCAGCACTACCACTCATCTGTTGTGATAGATCAGAGTCCCTGACTGAAATTGAAGGTGTTGATACAAAAGTTGGGCGTTCCTTGTTTGGGTTCCTTCCTTCGTATCAATTGCTTGATATTGCTTGAGACCTGCACACTAAGAAAGAAACAAACACCGTTAGGCTTATCGAGGGATTGTCTCCCCCGATTATCCTCCGGCGTGAGAGTAAGTAATCGTTGTTTTAGGGTTGTGAGAAGAGTTAGGATCGCTTTGTGAATCGTACCTTTGCGAGGGTTAGGGTTCCCTCTATTTATAGGCATGTAACCGATAAGGTTACTTGTTCCTTACTCTACGGCGTATCCGCCGATATCGGATATCGCTAGTGAATATCTTCCTTGTTTAGAAGATATCCCTTTATCCGTTCCATAAATATGTTTTGGGCTTGGGCCTTATGGGCCAAAGCCATCCAGTTGGTAGTCCAACTGTCATGAATCTGGGCCACGCGTAGCGGGCTTAAATATTAGTATTGTTTACTAATCGGCTCCGTGACCTGATGTGGACTATACGTCATCCGAAGGCATTATGAAAATCCAAGATTTAGCACAAGTTGATAACGAGATAATAAGTAGCTTGGGGTGGACAGATACACACTATGTGAAAGATTATGAGGTGGAGATTTACAATTTATTGGCACGTGCTGCATCAAAGAAACTGCGTATCAAGGTATATATTATCTCGCCTTTGTCTTTGTCTTTTTCTTTCTGTATTTCTTTATTTCAAATATGTAAGAACGTCATGCAAATTGGTTTTCTATTCGCAGATGGTATACGAATTTGGAATATTCAGTACATGTTTTCCAGGAAAAGAAGTTCCAAAATGGTTTGCTCATAGAAGCAATGGGCCATCGATATCATTTACCATGCCATCATCTTCGGCGAACAATAGGATTGAAGGAATAAATCTATGCTTTGTGCAGGCATTTTCAGGCGATACTTTGATTAGTTATTTAGAAACAGAAGTAGAGAATATAACAAAAGATCGTTCCTGGTTATATGATGGTTATATATATGCTGCAGGATATCCTGATGAAGGTTTAGTATGGTTAAGCCATTGGATGTTTGGGAAGAATGAGCTTGAAGCAGGTGATGAAGTTAGCGTTACCATGTACGAAAGTGATTCTGTAAAGGTAAGTGAGTGTGGAATAAGTTTTGTGTACAATGATAGAGACAAAGAGAGCGTGGATCCTTTGAGTTATTATAAGTCGTGGAAACATATCATTGGTCGAGATCTGTCTCCTTTTGAATTGCCATCAGGAAATTACTACTTATCCAATTATAAATTTTGTCGTGGTGCCTACGAATTCAAAAGAGAATTCTATTCTGAAACGAGATTCAAAAAGAGCTTTGACCATATAAACGAAGCCATACTCCGAGCCTAAAAACAAGATTCAAACAACTGATCGATATCTCACTATTATTGACCCTCGGCTGATGGTTTCGATGGATTCGTGGTTTTGTTTGATGGTTCAGGTGGGTTTGTCGGCTGTTAAGTTGGTGTGTTTTCCTTATTTTTAAATACACTTTATTTATTTCTAATGAATCGTCCTTCCAAAGTCCCAAAGATTTATTCTTTATTTTCTTGTATATATTTTGTATTTTTGCTTCAACTTTTTTTGCCTATTAACATGACCTTTTGTATGATTTTGAAATCATTCTGTTTTTTTAAAGTTGGCCAGAGAGATGCGAAGATCATAAATTTTTTACATAAAGGTTTTCACATTTTTTTTTAGAAAGGCAAAATATATAACGAGACCCGAAAAAGGGTATTATACATAATGATGTATTTCAATCTAAATACAGTTAATGAATTTCAATCTAAATATTGTGTGTGACACATCAATTGTGAAAAAGTTTTAATAAAAAATTTGTGATTCTAGCATTGCAGATGATTTTATTTGGCATAATGTTCACCAACTTCAAGGCCGAAAATTCTCACGTAAGTAAATATATTAGCAACATGGTTTAGTTCTTTTAAGTTTTAACCACCGTAGGACTTGATTATGTATTTAGAGGTGGAAAGTGGAAACCTATGGAGTATGGACAAATGGTAGTGTTTTGTCACTTAAAAAAAATTACTTTGAAAAAGATTATGAATAACTAGACTTCATAAATAAATATATAAAAGTACAATCACAGATATAAAAATGTCACACATATAATCATATTTGAATCTTGAAAATGATTGAAGTTTGGCGGTGGATTTAGTGTTTTAGTGATTTGAAAATTTGATAATTCTACGATACCGTGAAATAAAGGTGTAAAGATTGCATGAATATGAAGAAAAATAGAAATTGGTGTTCAATCAACATCAAAATAAGACGAAAAAAATTCCATCTAAGTCTAAACTTAAAGTCCGCGTTGTAGTGACCCTAGCAACTTAAGCCCCGGCTTGTTCGAGTCAAACTTTTATCAAGCTTCGAAAAAGGAGTTCAAGTTCTATAACAAGCCGAACTTGAGCTTAAAGTGTATGTCAAAACCATAAATAATATTTTTAGCATTAGAGTAAAATTACAGTAGTTAACGAACAATACGTTTATTGAATATTTCACTACCTATCGTGAAAAAAGTATATTAAATGACTGGACATGAAGAAGATTTAACGTTTGTCTAATTATAATAAGTAACATAAACAAAAGTCTCGTTTCTTCATTTACGTTATCAAATATCTTATTATGCATTCGTTAATATGCGGTTATCTTCATTTGTTTGCTTATGTTCATTGCCGCAACTTTTTATTATATGCTTTCAAATATACTTGACAAAGATGTTAGGTCACCATGTTATAGCATATACAACCAATGATACAAGAACTAGAATGGAGAAGAAGAAGATAGAATAATATGGAAGGAACTCTACTAATGATATGATGAAAATGACAATGTATTAATGAGAACCAACAAGCCTTAAGGAAGGCTTACACATAGTATTTATAGGGGAGTCCAAGGGTCTCTAGATTCATCTCCATACTTTACACTACTAGACCTTGGACTT
>LBNU01004442.1:120583-130942 GCA_014162995.1 Artemisia annua | reverse complement strand
TTTTTCTTTGGAGGTGGCTGATCATCAGGATCTGTGTCATCCCGACGTCTTTTTGTCTGTTTTGGTGGTTGGCAAGAGTCATCTTTTTGTTCGGCTTTCTTCATCGATTTGATCAATGCTTTTCTAAGTTCAGCTTCATCCGGGTCATTGACTATTGCTTCCAGGAGTTGACCTTTAAGCTCATCAATAGTTGGCTTAGCTGGCACAGTTTGAAGGGTCATTGGAGTAGTCTGTAACGTTTGTGATACAATCTCCATCAGATTCCTTTTTACAAGGTCTTCTAGTGTGCCTGGGAGGTTGTTACGGATATACTTTTCGACTTCTCTTGGTACCTTTTCTTTGATGGCTTTATCGATACCATGACCTTCGAGTTTTTCCAACTGCAACTTCTGCTTATCCAGATCCTCCTTAAGCTTGTTAACNTCAATAGTTAGCTTAGCTGGCACAGTTTGAAGGGTCATTGGAGTAGTCTGTAACGTTTGTGATACAATCTCCTTCAGATTCCTTTTGACAAGGTCTTCTAGTGTGCCTGGGAGGTTGTTACGGATATACTTTTCGACTTTTCTTGGTACCTTTTCTTTGATGGCTTTATCGATACCATGACCTTCGAGTTTTTCCAGCTGCAACTTCTGCTTATCTTGATCCTCCTTAAGCTTGTTAACAGTTCTGGTGATCACTTTCAGTGCACCAGGGCCGCCCGTTGAAGTTTGTGAAGTAGATGGTTCTTGTTGTGATGGTTGTGTTTCAGTAGAGGGTTCAGGATGTGTGTGAGTTGGAGCACTAACGGGAACTAACTGGTAATCGTCGACTTTGGTGTTGCTATCGTCATCCGACTCCACTTCTTTGTTCTTTTCATGTTCACTTTCCTCATTTTCCGAATTCTTTTCACTTTCATTCTCATCTGATTTATTTTCCTCTTCATCATCATTGCTTTCATCGTTTTCAGATTGCTGAACTATTTCTTCATCATCACTTTCTGCATTCTCTGATTGCTGATCTTCTTCATCATCAGAAACTCTTACCCGTTCATCACTGCTTTCAGCTTGTTCTTGCTCNCTTCTTCATCATTACTAATAGTATTTTCTGAACTCTGAGCTTCATCTTCATCAGAAACTTTTACCCGTTCATCACTGCTTTCAGCTTGTTCTTGCTCAGCTTCATCTTCATCACTTGATTTTGTAGCTGAACTGGAGGACTTATCAGCTTGATCTGAAGCAGTGTCACTGTGGTGTGATTCTGATGTGGTGTGAGAACTGGATTCCTCTGATTTCTCTGGAGGGGTGTCTGCTCTAGAGCTTGAGCTTTGTCCTTTCTTTCTCAATTTTGCCAATCTTTCTTCCTCAATCCTTTTGTTCTCCCTCATTGCACGTTTCAAAATTTTGGCATCTTCAGCTTCAGTCAGTGGTTCACTAGCAGCTTCTGATGTTTCAACCTGTTTACCTTTACCTGTTTTCATCTTTTTACCAGCTTCTTTAACCACTTCTTCACTAGCTGGTTCATCAGGTTCGTCAATGAGGGTATGTTTCCTTTTGGGTTCAAGTTTGGCCTTCTTTGATCGTATCTTTGGAATTGTGAACTTTTTCCCTTTGTCTTTGGAAACCGTTTCTTTTGTAGTAGGCGGATTCATTCCAACCTCTTGATTCCTTACCGCTGCATCATACACTTTATAAGCCTTGGTTTTACGGATTGCATCAGAAAGCAGCCTGTCAGGAATTCTCATCCCTTGCCTGGTGGTGCTAGTAGTTTGAATCCGAGCAGATGAAATAGTGTGATCCATGCTAGGTGTATGTTGCTTATCATCTTCTCTAGGATCGATGTCAGGGTATTTCTTCATGAAGTGTTTTATCAAGAGTTTGGTGAATCGGTAGAATGGTACTTTCTTTTCTTCAACCTTTTTGAATGAGACAGATTTGTTAATCATATCTTCCCAGATTGGCAGAGCATAATCAATGCTAACATTCTTAATAAACCCCCAGAAAAATTGCATGAATTCGATAGATGTGTGTTCATGCCCTGATTGCTTTCCTGTGATAGTGTTTGTGAGTATGGCATAGAGTGTGAGCCAAGGTTGTGGGATGTATTTGCGGGTTACGGAGGAGGTGGTGGTGATTTTGAGTTGAGATTCATCGTATCCTAAGTCCCGTAGTAGCTTGAAGATTTCGGACTGTGATGGTGGGAGAGTGAATTTCTTAACTTCTTTAGATCCTTCATTTGGAAGACCCAAGACTGCTCTAAGAGTATCTATCTTAAACGATATCTCTCTGCTGTCAATTTTCACTTGGATTTTCTTACGGTCCTTACTGGCTTCGAAACTCTTCTAGAACTGAATTATATACACTTCAGGTACAGTGCAGGTTGCTGTCAGAAGGTGTTTCAATGGATGGGTGCGAAGGATTTCGACAATGACTTTGCAAGTGTCATGACAACTAATCTTATCTAAGTCCACCTTTGCGTTTGATTTCCCAATATCCCTCTCATCTCCTTGAATCAGTGCACGTCTAGGTGTTGGTGTACGAGACATTTTTGTGCCTGAATGGAAAAAACACAAGCAACAGAGCACATGTGGAAAAGTTATCGTTAGTTAAAAACGTCCTATGTGCTCTAATAACTCATACACATCTTTAATGACTTGAACCAAATGGATTTCCATACTTGCAATATTTTGAAAAAATTTGGGCAGAGTTTCTTTTCATAAAAATGACAAAATAGAACCCATACAGTGATGGTTCTAGCCATTTCTCCTTACTCGGAGTGTAAAACCATACTTAGCAATTATAAGGAAATCCAAACTAGTAGTCTATAATGAACCAGACATGCAAGTAACACCATACTAGTAAACTTGCAAACAGTACTGATTACATATTAGCAGACCATATTAGCCAAATGAAAGGACCATACTAGCAATCAAAACCATACTAGCAATTAAAACCATACTAGCAAAACTGACAGACCATACTAGCAATAAGTCCCATACTAGCAAAGATTGACAGACCATACTAGCAATCTAAATCATACTAGCAAAACTGACAGACCATACTAGCAATAAGTCCCATACTAGCAAACTGACAGACCATACTAGCAATAAGTCCCCTACTAGTAATCTGGTTAAGACAGCAGATACTCGCAATTCACAAAAAATCCAAACTCGCAATCCTAAGTACTCCATACTCGCAATCCAGAGAAATATCATACTCGCAATCTTACACTAATTTTCTCATACTCGCAATCCTTAACACACATACTAGCAATCCTTAACAAACAATCATACTCGCAATAGATAAGAAAAATCATACTCGCAATTGTTATGTTTGACTATACTCACAATACAGAACCTCATACTCGCAATTGTTATTTAGACCATACTCGCAATCGACAACACACATACTCGCAATCCTAAGATCATACTCGCAATTCTTATTATGACCATACTCGCAATCCTTAGAAAGAACACATACTCGCAAAGAACACATATTGTTTCATACTCGCAAATGAACACGTTCCCATGTCAAACCAGTGAGTTTTAGACTCAACAAACCAGTGAGTTTTAGACTCAACAAAAGATTGTTATACATCACTCAAGACCTACCCATAAGGCTTCTAACATTTAATTGTATCAAAAATTCATAACCCAAAAGTACCCAAATCAATCGAGCCCTAATCCAATTTTTTCAAACAAATTTACTTTCCAACCATGAAAAACATGTAATTTTGATTAATTAAACTTACAATTGTTTGAAAAATTAGCAAGAGAGATCGTGGCTTGTGAAAACTTGAGCAGCGTGAGTTTATGTGTGTTTTGGGTGATACAGGAACGGTTTGAAAGAGGGAATAGATATATGTTTTCATAACTTTTGAATATTACACAAATGGTCCCTGTTCTTTTCTCTTTCAAAGTTGTGTAAAAATGGTCCTTGTTCTTTTCTGTTTCAAAGTTGTGCAAACATGGTCCTTGTAGTAATTAAATAAGCTTTTGCGAGCGAAACACACGACTTATCATGAACCGTGAAATATTTAACTTATAAATTTTAAACGAGCTTTAGGTTCGATGATTTGTCGGGATAAATATTGAAGAAGAGAAATTTGAAAAGAGAGTGACGATGATGAGAAAAACATTATGAAAGAAAAAAAAATTCTCCCCCTCAAGATATGTTTGTTATAAATGTTGAAAAACGTTTGAGAAAAACATATCTTGAAGTTTTTTTTTTTTTTTTTTTTTTTTTTTTTTTTTTTTTTTTTTTTTTTTTTTTTTTTTTTTTTTTTTTTTTTTTTTTTTTTTTTTTTTTTTTGAAAATGAAAGAAATGAAAATATTTTTGTGATTTTGAAATTTTGTGATTTTGTATTTTGTTTTTGAAGTAGTATTTACAAAGATAATTTGATGTTGACTCCGTTAGTTGTTTGTGAGAAAAGATTTTAAATCTTCGGGAGTCAAACATCGCATACCAATTTGGTGAACCAGTTCAGCAAACCTTGTTAGAGCAAGGGCTTTTGTAAACAAGTCCGCCAATTGGTATTCAGTACCCACAAAATATAATTCCACCGTACCCTGTTCCACATGATCTTTAATGAAATGATACCGTAAGGCAATATGCTTGGATTTGGTGTGAAGGACGGTGTTGCACGAGATGGCGATTGCACTTTTGGAGTCACAATAAATCGGGATTCGGTTGAATGTGTAGCCATAGTCTTGCAATTGTAATCTCATCCAAATGACTTGAGCACAACATGCAGACATGGCTACATATTCAGCTTCCGTTGATGAGAGTGACGTGCAATCCTGCTTCTTTGATTGCCATTAGACAAGCTTATCACCAAGAAACTGAAGACCACCAGATGTACTTTTTCGTGTGTCTAGGCACCCTGCATGATCAGCATCTGAAAAGGCAATTAGTTCAAAACCAGAATCCTTCGGATACCAGATCCCCAAGTTAATGGTTCCCTTTACGTATCGAAGGATTCTTTTAGCCTCAGAGAGGTGTCGCTCAGTTGGTTTAGACTGATAGCGAGAGCACATATACACAGCAAATACAATGTCTGGTCTGCTGGATGTGAGATACATGAGTGACCCAATAATACTTCGGTATTTTGTAGGGTCAACAGGTTTCCCATTTGGGTCAGCATCCAGCTTAGTTTGATAATTCATGGGTGTCGAATAAGTATCACAGCTGGTCATTCCATGTTTCTTAATTATTTCAAGAGCATATTTGGACTGATTTATAAAAATACCACGGGGTGATTGATGAACTTGTAGTCCTAAGAAGAACGAAAGTTCACCGATCATGGACATTTCAAAATTTGTTTTCATTAATTTTGCAAAAGCATTTGAATATTTCTTGTGCGTTGAAGCAAAAATAATGTCATCGACGTAAATTTGAACCATTAAAACGTCCTCCCCGTGTTTTTGAATAAACAATGTAGGATCAACCGTTCCTTTAGAAAAGTTATTAGCCAATAGAAATTTGGACATTCATCGTACCATGCCCTCGGCGCTTGTTTGAGACCATAAAGTGCTTTCTTAAGTCGGTACACATGGTTGGGATGATCAGGGTCGACGAAACCTTCCGGTTGACTGACGTAGACCACCTCACGAAGTTTGCCGTTCAGAAAAGCCGTTTTGACATCCATCTGATAGATGATTAAATTCGGTGCCATTATCCGTTCTTACAATTCGGACGGTGTTACGCAGTTGAACCTGAATCTTGGTGAGAAAGGTGACGATCATTGATGGAGCTTGATCTTTGCTACGTAAGAAATAAACCCAAGTCCATTTCAAAAAGTCATCAACAATTACGAGGATGTAGCGTTTCCCATTGATCGTTTGCACACGCATTGGGCCACATAAATCCATATGAAGTAGGTGAAGAACATGTTTTGACCTTGATTCACTGATAGAGTTAAATTGTGCACGCTTGCTCTTCCCTTGTTCACATGCCGGACATAGGTGATCTTTTGCAAAGCGAAATCGAGGAAGACCTTCAACAAGCTTATGACGAGCAAGATCCGTCATTGTTTTGAAATTCAAGTGAGACATACGCTTGTGCCATAACCAAGATTTTGTTGAAGTTGCTTTGGAGAGAAGACAAATCGGTGAAGAAGCAATCATATCTGATAACGAAATTGTGTAGAGACCTTTAGCGCGTTTACCAGACATCAGATTGTTTCCTTGAAGATCACGAACAAAGCAAGTTTTCTCTCGAAACGCTACTTCCAAATCTCCATCGCAAAATTGACCGACTGAGAAAAGATTGTGTCCAAGTCCTTCAACATAATAAACCCGACTGATTTCGATGTTCCCGGTGATATAATCTCCATAGCCCATGATAGCAGCAAAATGATCATTCCCGAATCTGACAGTGCCGATAAACTTTGAAACAAAGTTCTTTAACATATTGAGATTGCCTGTCATGTGTCGGGAACAGCCGCTATCAACAATCTAAAGTACAATTTGAACCACCTGCATCACATGAAGAAGACAAAGGTGGAGCAATGGTCACATTGGAACCCGTAGAAGAAGTGGGTTCCAATGGGTTAGAAACACACATATCAATAACTTTAGGTATCCATTTAAAACTAGGTTTCTTCTGTAACCACTGCTGCCATAGCCAACTAGATTTAGCTTTCTTCTTAGTGAACGCATTAGGTGTTTCAACTTTCCTAGATGTTGATTGAGCAATGGGAGTATCTAAGGCATCATTAGAAACTACACTCGGCTTTCTACCTAGCACAGACTTAGAAGCATTAGGGGGCCTATTTGAAATGCCAGTGTTACGTTTCTTATTACGAGATAGGATAGTATTAGCAACATATTTGGTGTGATCACCAGACAACATATTTTTACGACAAAACACACAAGATGCATTAAACTTAGAAATATCCAAAGGTTCAGCATTCGTTACACATTGATTCAAATTACAGACAGATAAATCAGAATCTAAATCATTAGCAACATGCATTTTATTCAAAGTCCTAGTGTGCTCTTCTACTGCTGAGGTCTCTAGAGGTTCACTTCTACGTTTCCAGATCCTATTCTTCTTTTTAAGCCTTTTCTTCTTTGACTTGCTAACGTTAGTAGTGGTGACTAGTCCTGTAGAAGTCGAAGCAATCACATTAGAATTTTGAGGGTGTGTTTGTTTAGGGGATGTGTCGATATTATACATGCCTGGTGCTATCACATTAGTGCTAACTGATTTTCCTTTCTCAATTTTCTTGAGCTTCTCTTTTAACTCAATGATGATGTGTTGTTTTTCTTGAATGTCACATTGAAGCTGTTTGTTAGACTGAAAATACGCATTACGATGTTGTTCCCATTCAGCACATTCAATTTTCAAATTTGCAATCTCTGTTTCATATTTTGAAAGTTGATTTTGTAAAACTGCATTTGCTTTTTCAAGAGATGATGAATTAACATTGTTTTGCAATTGTAATTCAAAATCTAAACTTTGAGATTGACACCATTCGAGCTTATATTTCAGTTGACAAATTTCTTTTGAAAGTAAACTTTGCACATCATCACTTCGTATTGAGAGAGCCTCATTTTCATACTTCAATTTTTCAATTTCATCTTTTAACAACTCATTTTCCGTTTTATGATCATCAACAAGTGCAGAGGTACCAGATTCATACAAAGCATTCATAATCACAGACAATATATCAGCATTAAGAACAAACTCTAAAAAGCGATCAGATTGTTTTTGCAAAACTTTGTTACGGCGTTGCTCTTTTGAAATAGTGTTCTCAGTTGCTTCAAAAATGTCCATCATGGTTTTCACCTCTTTCTGTAGTTCCTGTTCCCAGTGTGTAGCACAAAGACGCAAGTGTTGTACATGTGGCAAAAACTGTTTTTGAAAGACCTCTCGTTTTTCTTTTTCATAAGCAGATTGAAAAGTTGCAACCGTTATTTGAGAATTCCGGTCAATCGCTTCTTCAAAAAAATTGATATCTTCCATAAACGTTTTAAAATACCTAAGTACTTTCCAACTTGTGGTTAATGGTTTAAATTGACTCCAATCAGGTAAAGAACCATTTATTTGTGTCACTGGTTTAACAGGTCCTACATTTGAGGATGACTCACAAATTTCCATTAAAGTCCATGGTTGATCGATTTTTTCTTGTTGAGGAATAGATTTTTCAGAAATTGTCGGAAATTTTTCGTAGTCAAAAGGTGTATTATAAAAAACATCTTCTAGTTTAAGTCGTGTCTAATCTTCAATTTCCAATTCTTCCTTACGATCATACATAACAACACGCACAACAGACTCATCAAAGAAATGATCTGCACTGTATATCTTAGGAATTTCCTTGAGTGCTGTTTTAAGGAACCGTGGATTTTCAAAGCCAATACCAAATCTCTTACCATCGTGTTTTTGTTGTATGGAAAACTTTTGAATTGTTGAAATGGTATCACCAGTTTTATAAACCACATTTTGAAAGTCCTTGAGTTTGTGTTCCAATGCAAGAATTTCTTCAACATAAGAATCAGCACGTTCCCTTGATTTTTGTTTATGTTCTTTGAATTCCGTTTGACACGTTGTCAACTCAGCTTTTGTTTTTAAAAGTTCGTTTTTGAGTTGATGAATTTGTTGTTTGTGTTCAAACTTTTCTTTTTCCATTTGAGAAATCAAATCATTTTTGGAACCTGTTAATTCTCGAACTTTATTTTGTAAATCTTGTTCTTGAATATAAGATTTTTGGAACGCAACCTCAAAGCTTTTCTCTCGATTATCCCGTGTTTCAAAATCATGAATTCTTGTTTTACAGCACTCAAGTTCGTTCGTTAACAATGCAACTTTAGCTTTTAACTTATCATTTATCTCATTACATTTAATTATTTGAGCTTGGGTGGTCATAAGAGCAGTTCTGATCTCAGACTCTGAATCAATCATAGGCTCATGTTGTTCAAGATCTTCGTTGTTATCTTCATCAATTGGAGTGTCAAATGTAACTTCGGAGTTAATTTGATCGACATCGTCAAATATAACCACAGCGTTAATTTGATCGTCATCATCAAATGTAACTACGGGGTCCATTTGATATTCCTCTTGGTTAGATAATAACGACTCATCATGAACAATTTGTTCCTTGTTTGAATCAGATTCGGAAGATGACGCAATATCATGAACTAAGCATGTGATTGGTTCAAATACCTGAGACAGACCGTCAGTGTCGTACACTGGGCCTGAATCATTAACTTGATGTTCATGCATATTTGCCATCAGCATCACAGCAGCATTAGCTTCCAAATCCTCCATGTCATCATCAGACTGAGCAGTAGCCATGAAACTGTTGTTCCCCTCATTGCTAGCATTTCCACGTGCTTCATCCTGTAGTGCAAGTAGTAGAGCTTCTTTGTGGAACTTGCTGCCCTGAGTACGTGGAGACGGACATGCAGTAGCTACGTGACCCACCCCGTTGCAGTTGTAACAGCGAACAACCGTTTTCCCTGAATCATTGTTACCCTGTTCCATAATTTCAACCCTTTTCGGAGCAGCACCAACATTGTTACGATACCCAGTATTAACCCTTTGACCTGCACCATAATTACCCATATACCGTCCTGACCCAAACCTTCCAGCATTACGATTCTGCACTTCTACACGACCATCCTGAATAACAGCTTGATTCCTTGTGTTTGATGAAGAACGAAGTCGATTGTTGGATTTAGTTGAGAACTTGCGAAAAGCTTTAGCAATGAGAGCAATTCCTTCGTTTAGACTGTTGAAGTCCTCATCATCATCATCATTAGTTGAGTTGGAGTAGTACATTGAATCAGTGTTGTCATAAGAGAGATTGCCGTGCACATTAGGATCATATGGAACCATTTGCTGAGACGATTGTGGTTGTTGGTAGCTGAGGTAATTCGGATCCTGAGCAAAACCCTGTTGTGATTGTTGTGGAGTAAATTGTGATTGAGCCATGAGTGCCAAAGAGTTTGGTATTGGAGAAGGTGACAAACTTGCACGAAGAGCCCGTTCTTTGTTAACTTCACTCTCATGAGGCTTCAAAGAGTCATACAACAAACTGTATGTGGCGTTGTGAAGATTCTTCGTTTGGCGAACAAAGGTGACATACTTTTGCCAATCAGGACCAAGACAACTAACGAATTTAGTATTGATGGCAATCCTTGGAAGTTTCACATTGCTTCTATCCAAGTCATTGACTACGTTAGTGAACCGATGATAGTAAGACTCGAGTGATTCCCCTGATTCAATCATGAAGTTCTCATATTCCAGATAAAGCTTTGATTCCATGTCTTCTTGATTTAACTCAGTACCTTCCATCAAGAGATGAATATGTTCCCACATTTCCTTAGCAGTTTTCTGAGCATCTACACTTCGAAAGATTGGATTGGGAATTCCTTGGCA
>LBNU01004442.1:97754-113861 GCA_014162995.1 Artemisia annua | reverse complement strand
GGATTTTGGAAAGGATTGGTCCCGTGGCTTATAAGCTGGAATTGCCACCCGAGCTTGGTAGGGTTCACCCTACTTTCCACGTGTCGAATTTGAGGAAGTGTTTGACTGATGAGGATGCGGTAATTCCGCTTGAGGAGGTTGAGATTGATGAACAGTTGCATTTTGTTGAAGAACCTGTTGAGATTATGGATCGCGAGGTTAAGCGATTGAAGAAGAGTCGTATTCCTCTTGTGAAAGTTCGTTGGAATTCCAAGAGAGGACCTGAGTACACTTGGGAATGCGAGGATGAATTTAAACGCAAGTATCCAAATCTTTTCAAAGCCGGGACTGGTGACTTAAACTAAATCCGGGACGGATTTCTAAATATGATGTATGTTATGTAACACCTGGTATTTTTCCTAAAACCCATTTCTAGCCAAACTTCTATTTTCGTACCTGAGATACTTTTAAACTTTTAATGCATGTTAAATTGGGCTTGAGAAGCGTGAGATATATTTGGAAACGAGAATTTATTCCTTGATTGACTCAGCACAACCTAGAAAACTCGAATTGTATTGCATTTGCCAAATTATTTGATTTATTTTGAGTTTGAGAAAAACTTTGAAGTTTATGCTTGATTTTATTGGAAAAATTATTTCGTGAACAATGGCGCAAGTTTCGTGAATTTTCGAGACCATTTGCTATGTCGTTTAAGCCCCGAACCGTTTTTACGAGAAGTTTAGCTCGTTGGCAAAGTTAGTCCCTTGAGTTATTTACAAAACCCACCCTACACTTTAATTTATTCACAACCTACTCTATACTTTTTACTATAAAAACCCACTAATAACATCATTTCACCCACTCACTCTCTCTCTCTAAAAACACACACACATATTTCTCTCTCTAATCTCTCTCTCTCTCTCTCTTCTCTCTTTTTCTTTTATTTCGTCCGGCCAAACCCACCGCCGGCCACCAAATTCCGGCCACCGAAAAATNACCCTACACTTTAATTTATTCACAACCTACTCTATACTTTTTACTATAAAAACCCACTAATAACATCATTTCACCCACTCACTCTCTCTCTCTAAAAACACACACACATATTTCTCTCTCTAATCTCTCTCTCTCTCTCTCTTCTCTCTTTTTCTTTTATTTCGTCCGGCCAAACCCACCGCCGGCCACCAAATTCCGGCCACCGAAAAATATTCCGGCCAACCCCAAAAATCCAACTTTTGATATTTTGTAGATCGGGACGTCCCCGTTCCGGTTGTACAAGCCGATTTAATCAAAACCATCCCGAACACCCTTAACTAACCACCACCGCCGCTCCATCATTCCACCACCGCCACCACTGCAAGCCACCACCACTTTCCCCTATTTTTTCTTTGTCTTTTTCTTGCTCGGTAACCCTCCCCAAACGCACCCTTTGTATTTTTGTTTATTTTATTTATTTATTTATTTATTTATTTATTTTCGTATTTATTTATTTATTTATTTAAAAACCCTAAAAATATTAATAATATTATTTCGTATTTTTATTTATTAAAAATAATAAATCCGAAATTTATTTTATTTAAATCCGAAAATTTTATAAATTTTTATATATTTTTATTTATTAACGAAAATAATTTTATAAAAATTATTTTATTATTTTATTTTTATTCCGAAATTATTTAAAAATAAAAACATATTTTTATTTATTTATTTCGAAATATTATTTATAATTTATTTATTTATTTTATATAAGTCGAAATGTATACTTATATATATATAAGTTATATTTATTTAGTTATTTAATTAGTGTTGGAATATTTAATGTAATTTATTAATGATGTTGGTATATGTTGACTCGTGTGGGCCCCTTTGACCAGCAGTTGACCAGTCAACGCCGGGTTGACCCGGTGTGACTTGGTGACTTTATGTGATTTTATGGTATATTTGTTGTTGTTATATAACTTGGTACTTGTTTCGGCTAAGGTTTATATAAACGGAACTAATAAATATGAAACCTAAAATGCATTTGTTTTAGTGAAGGGATTTAGACATTGGACTTGGTTTNNNNGTGATTTTATGGGATATTTGTTGTAGTTATATAATTTGGTACTTGTTTCGGCTAAGGTTTATATAAACGGAACTAATAAATATGAAACCTAAAATGCATTTGTTTTAGTGAAGGGAATTGGACATTGGACTTGGTTTCCGTGTTACTATGTTGTGATGTTATGTTGTGAGCTTGAATTGGACGTATTGGATTTGCGGCTATGGTTATTTGGACTTATGGACCCTTTAGTACACGAGACGGTAGGGTACGTTAGGCCCTTAAAGATCTTAACGTACCTGGAACCCGAACAATACAAAATGGTTGATAAACCTAAACAACTAATAGACTACGTGAATGATATATCCAATCATATTTTATAAAATATTAGCGTTGTTTAAAAATAAAAGAGTCGTTGACTCGGGAAATGTTCTATAAACGGGCAGGTCATGCCGAAATTTTGTAAAATTCTTTATAAACTTCAAACTATTTTACCAACTACTATTTAATTCGAAAACCCTTTTATTTCAACGTTATTTTGGGAAAATGGGTAAAGAGCCGAAACTAGTATTATTGTATTGATTGTTCTTTCGCATTTGTATCCATTTCACTTCGACTTCTTTTCTTCGAGATATTCTTTCGTCTTTTCTTGCGTACTTGGGCATTTCGCCGACATATTCTTTTTATCTTTCTCGTCACCCACACGAGACTTCTTTTTCTTTTTGAAAACTATTTTCTTTCAAATGCCATTGTCTTTTATAAAACTTTATTCAAGCATTGTTTATTGGAATATTCGAGTACCATTGCTGAGTTATGATATTTATATTGCTTAGGTTGTGCTGAGGATTATTTGCTGTGACGCATTATTTGATTGGTTGATATATCTCGTTTCCTGCTATTGTTAAGGTGTGATTCATAGCCCCGCTTTTTATCTTTTAAATGTTTATAAACCCATGGGGTGAGATACATGCTTTAAATGTTTTCTGAGCACAAGTATTTTTGGTATGCTTTCCTGATTGGTATGCTTTCCTGACGATGTGCTAAGTAGCTTTGCCTTGCCATTGCAAGACCCTCAGATCATGAACCATTAATCACTTGCGAGTGAGCGCGAATATAGGGATATAGGCCTATAGGAATTGACCCTCCCACTCCTTTTGCTGGATAGGCAAATTGTGGTGTACTATATTCGATTTTGCCGGGTAATTGGCAAGTACTCGGCCTTGGGGGCACTATTATATTATGAAATTCCGCGGTTATATTGATACTATGATTGTTGGTTAACGTTTTGCGTGTCATGAGCTTAGCATCATCAACAATGTTATATGCACAGGGATGCCTCTATACATTGGTTGTTACCTTGATTACCCGATATTTGCATATGTTGCTCATATCTTATGATTAAAACCTTGTGCTCAACCTTATTATTTAAACCTATGGATTACACTCAACCTTTGTGTTGACTTTTTAAGCATGTGTTTCAGGTACTAATGATATTAATAATTAGCTTTGAAGCTTGATACTTGGGGCATGGTGGAGTGGCTAAGGCTGAAGAGGCATTTCTGTCAAGGCAGCTTTACTATCTTTCTATCTTTATTTGCATGTCATTCGTAAAACCTTTTGTGTCTTTTGTTACTTCCACTGCTAAACTTTGTTTATTTTCCGCTGCAAACTCTATTTACTTTTTCCGCTGCTACTTTGACTTAAGAGTCCTTGTACTCTAAATGGTTTGTAATTCGAATGATATGTTTTGCAACATTTATAAACGTCCCGTGTTGTGGTCGTTAGCTATATATGTGCCTGGTTTCTATTTGCGTAATACCCCCAGCATGTTAGCTACCGTATTTGAGTTGGGGGTGTTACAGATAGACGTAGGGGAGTATACTATGTCATGAAAAGGATTTTCGGTTTCTATAAGGATTGTTTGAACTTAGGGCCCGAATACAAAATCGGAAAAGAGGATGACTTAGGAACCGAGACCAACGACGAAGTCACGTAACGTACGGTGACTTTGAGTCTAGCTACAAGACTCGTAAATAAAGAAAAGCGCTTCTTGGGAGGCAACCCATGTTTTATTTGTTTGATTGTTTGTTTATTTGATTTTATTTGTTTCCGTATGTAAGTTATATTTTTTTTGGTTATTGATTCATGCTTCAAACTAAATTGTGAAAATGCTTTATTTTGTTTTTAACTTCGTCTTAACTACATATAAAGGTATTTTGCAAAAGCTAAGTGTAAGGGAAATCCAAATCGGTTTATAAAGAACGAATGAACATGAATCATAACAACGAAATTAACTTACATATTAGTACTTGTTTGAGTCAAATGCTTGTATCGAGTCATAATGAATTTTTGCAGGAATTCCAGGAAGTAAGATTGAGATTTTCCAGAATTTTTCCCGGAAGCTTAACATGAGAATTCTGTCAGAACTTTCTGACGGCGTCAGGATTAACACCTGACAGCGTCAGTCTATAATTTTCTGCAAATTTTGAAAGTTTTGCATTTTTCCGGAAACTTAAAAAGTTTTGGCAATTATTTAACTTATAATCTCCAGGAATTCTGCAAAATATTCATTCCACAAGCATTATATCTTATTATATAGATTTTACCGCCGATTTTACGCGAGGTTGGCCTTTATCTTTTTCAGGTTAACAGGTTATTTTGGATAAGAAGACGTTTATTATTTTGGAAGGGAAGCTTTGAACGTTCGTCTTTCTTGGAAGAAGATCTAACCTTGTTAACTCACTATCCACATCAAACGATTCAGGGGAGTATTTGATTTCATTCTTTCATTTTATTTACTTTTACGTCTTCTATTTGAACATTGGGGACAATGTTCGGTTTAAGTGTAAGGGGGGTAAATGAAGGCACCGTTGAGAATATACTTACGCTTGATGTTTTGCTTTGTTTGATAGTAAATTTGTAATAAAACCAAGAGAAATATTTGTTAGGGTAATTTTAGCGCCAATTTAAAATTTTTTACAACATTTAGGAGTGAAACCTTAATCTTAATGAGCGTCTCATGGATAGGAAATTATATGACTAGCACAAAACTGTACCACTAAAAAATTTTCCACCCCAAATATGTGAGGTTCGCCTCTAGAATTGGTAGGAAAAGCATCCATCTTTGGTGCTATGATGTGAGTACCGATAGTATTTAGATTCTAGAACTTGCGTTAGGACCATCTCAAATCCACAAGTGAGACTACATTTGTGTAGTTAAGATTTACTACATGATAAGAGGCATTAGGATTAACCCATTGTTTTACACCCGTATATTTGTTATAATTACATTGACTTCATTGGTCAAGTAATTTTCCCACACCCTTTGCGTTGTATCCATTTTTGGTACACGATACCCCTAGTACACCCTTCCGAGCCTATCCTTTCGTTTCGACCTTTGAGCATCTTACTCAAAGTGAGAATTTGTTTACACCCCACTAAATGTACACCCAAATCGCCTTAGCCTACCTTGTATGCACTCACCTTTAGTGCATTATTGTGACAACATTTGTGTTAAACCCTTAGTTAATTATCCGGTCAATTACATGGTTGCTAAGTTAAGTCATATCCTTGTACATATTATTACCCCCATACGTGCTAAACATTTTAGAAAAAGTACTCCAAGTTTTTCGATTATCTTAATTCGAGTCATTAGAATAGTGATTGTAAAGTTATGTAAAGACTCAAGTGTAAGGGGAATGCAACTCCCCTATGATGTATTATTTTGGATGGTAGGGTAAGAGTGTATTAAAAAAAATCGAAAAATCAAGAAAAATACAAAAAAAATATGAAAAAGAAAGAAGAAAAAAATACGGACTACCATCCCGTTTCCTTTTATGTTCCTTTTTAGTTTTTGCTATTTCATTTTTAGACTAAGATTGAGTCGAGTCTTGACTTAAGCAACGATGTAGAGTGCATGTATTTGATCATGATAATTAACTCGCCACCACTAAATGCCCCTTATTCAAACCAAACCGTGTTATCATATCCCTACACCTTACGTTACAACCCATTATGAAGCCCTCTTTGATAGTTTATCTTAGGTGCTTACGCCTAGTGGAGGAGTAATTGATCCTCTCCCAAGCCTATGGTAATCTATTTACTATGACAGGTAGTGAGTGTTATTTTCCGTTTCCATTTATGAGATATATACTTTATGACATTTGAGAGATGTGAGAATCCAAGCACTATTTGTGAGGTGCTAGTGTATGATTTCCGTGCTTATTATGATTAGGGTCAAATAACTATTTGTTGTAATTACTTTTATATTCGTGTTAAATGACCCCTAACTCATATTTTGATTGGAATAAAAGCTCATTTGCTTGAGGACAAGCAAATCCCAAGTGTAAGGGTATTTGATGAGACGAAAAGTGTTACGCTTTTAGGGGGTCATTTAAGCCCTAATTCGTATAAATGTGATCAAATATTGCCCTAAATCGTTCCTTTTGTCATTTTAGGTACTTTTGAGAGGAATTCTGGAAAACATGCATATTCGGACGTTTTTGGAGCATAAAAGTGAAGAAAACGACAAAGTCTCAAAAGATGAAGATTTACAACCTGACGGCGTCAGAAGTCACAAGGTGACGCCGTCAGAAAGCCTTGACAAAAGAGTGGAAACCAATTATCAAATGACGGGCCAGAGGAAATTTAGGATTTAACACCTGACGCCGTCAGGTGTTAGGAAAAGTAGGCCGTCAGGAGTAAAGTTAAAGAGTGACGGCCCAGAAGGTTTTATAAGGTGACGGCGTCAGAAGTGGATCTAGGCCATCCGAGAAACCTAATGGCGGCGAGCTGACGGCGTCAGCCCTTATAACCTGACGCCGTCAGAGTGTAAAATCTATATATAGTTTTCTAATTTTCATTCATTAGTGTGGAACTTTGTGGAGAACTTTTAGGGCAAACCCTAAAGACGAATTTTCTGTACTTTTTAGGGTTTCCAACCCTTGGAACCCTCATGCTTAATTAAAGATAAGTCTTCACTTTAATTCAATCAATATGTCTATGTGTTGGTTGATTATCTCTTTTGCTTGTCTTTTAATTAACATGTGTAGCTAAATTCTCTAGTGTTTGCTTAGATCTAATGAAACCTAACTATTAATTATTGGTTGATTGGTGTGTGTTGTTGTTTGTTGGGATGATTGTTCCATCAATGTTAGGCTCAAGAAAACTGGCCAACCTCCTTTATGGTAACGTGCTTGAACGTCTTGGGAAACATGTAGCCAAGGCATACTAGGCTATTAAGGTAGTATTTAACGCATGAGCCACTGTTTACAACCCCTATGGTTGTGCCGTGCATGGCATAGGGCGAGATAAGAGCTCATAGAATTGGAGAGATATGTATGCCACTCCATGAGTTATTAGGAATACACCCTTCATCCACACAAGTAACATACATATCAATTAACCGGTAAAAGATAGTTAGGGAGTAATGAAATCTAAGTAAACACAATTTTCTCCATATTGTTTTCACAACCACAATAGTTTAGATATTTATTTTATTTTAATTTGCATAAGTAGTAAACTTGGGTTAGTTGACTAGCAACTAATTCCGCCCTTCTTCCAAAACCGAGATTTTACTTGCTTTCCAAAAAATATAAAAATACAAAAAGAATCTTCCTTCCAACCTTAGACCTATTAGAGTAGTTTTTCTATCCTAACGAACACTATTCCCTGTGAGAGAACGATCAATCCCCCGTACTTACCACTATCCTATACTACATCGGTCAGGTACACTGCCTGGTGGGGTTGTAAGCCTCTTGAGATCCCTTGAGAGGTAAAACCTGTTGTAAGGTTACAAAACCACACATCAGTTACTCCTTGGCTTTTGTGGGGGAGATGCGTATACATGTCAAGCTTATGATAGAATATTCTTCACAACTAAGCAACTAAACGATTTAGAATTGTTTTATATTGAAAAATTATTTTGTTTCTACTTCGTTAAGTGTTTGGTTGTGTGATTATGATAAGACGAATATATGCATTAATGATAAAAATAAATCCTAATACCTTTTAGGATACATTTTCATAAGATAAATCTAAGGTTTACTTGGGGAAAAGTAAAGTTCAAGTGGGGGGGATATTTGATGAACTCAAATAAGTACATATTATTATCATCATTTATCCTATTTATTTGACTTGTTTTACTATATTATATATGAGAATTGATACTTTAATGTTTACTTTAGTAATTCTAAGGTAAAAACAGGTAATAGGTGAAACTTGGCGATTTTGGATTATTTATGGAGCAAAACAAGCGATATGTCGAAAGTCTATTGAAATCCAGAAGATGCGCCGTATCTCTCTCAACAGATACGCCGCAATATCATATTAGATGAATTCGAAGACCATTGCCTGACTTTGAAGAATGCGCCGCAATTAATTCTATCATGCGCCGCATATGAAACTTTGGTCAACGAAGAAGATAAAGCTCGTTCTACTCCAGATACACCGCATTACACTTCTGACATACGGCGTATCACTATCAAGACTTCAACAGATACAATCCAAGATACTGAAGGACATGCGCCGCATAAAGATTCAAGTTACGCCGCATCTGAAGACGGTGTATGAATATTCCAGAATATATTAATCTTGGACCCCACGCGAAGTTAAGTCAATGCGACGCATCTACTTACTCAATGCGCCGCATCGAACCCTAAGACAGAAACTATAAATACCCCAAGACCTAGACAAATTTTTTGTGCAACATAACCTTAAGGAGTCGAGTTCAGACGAAGAAGCAACACAAGACACACCCCAAACGAAGATATTAGAGCTGTAAGAAAGTCCTGCATGTATTCAATTCATCAAGTAGTTTTGTTTTATTGTAATAGTACACTTTAATTCATCAGGATAGATGGGCATGTGTTTGTGACTACGGAAAATCATACACACCTCTTAAAATTGATTTCCCATCAATTAAAGTTTATATGATGATGTCTTTGGTGACTTATATTGGTGCATTGATAACCTCTTTGTCTAGCTGAGCACTACTTGGGCTGCCATACCCCTTCCCCGCCTATTTAATCTGACATCTTTTGATAAATAGGATAGTCATAAATAATCATTAAGGGTTTACCCACCGATATAATGAGATCCAACGAGAAAGATTTAACTAATATACNTGTGACTACGGAAAATCATACACACCTCTTAAAATTGATTTCCCATCAATTAAAGTTTATATGATGATGTCTTTGGTGACTTATATTGGTGCATTGATAACCTCTTTGTCTAGCTGAGCACTACTTGGGCTGCCATACCCCTTCCCCGCCTATTTAATCTGACATCTTTTGATAAATAGGATAGTCATAAATAATCATTAAGGGTTTACCCACCGATATAATGAGATCCAACGAGAAAGATTTAACTAATATACACTTCATATAAAACTAGCAATAAAACAAGTGACAAGCTACTTAATTATCAGGATAGGTCTTCTTATAGTCTCTATTATCTATCTGTGTACGTGTATGCTATTCGCTGATTCGTGCTCATTAGTTTAATTTAATGTTTAACTCAACCAATCTGTGCCAGTCTTTCAGGCTGAACCCCCTTTGCGTTAGATTAGGCTGTAAAACTAACTTAGGACATTAAATAACTGATTAGGTTAACTAGATAAATCATTCCACTCTTAGTGATCGACACTCTACTTACCATTATATTCATACTGACCGGATACACTGCTCGTTAAGTGTGTATGTTATTGATAAGTCGGCTAAATATAAATTTAAAACTTGAGTAGGCATTAACACTGCTAAACCACAACAACACGTCACGGCATCAAGTTTTTGGCGCCGTTTCGGGGAGTGGATTGTATTTATCTGTTAATTTAATTAGTATTTTAATTAGATTTTTCTTTTTATTAGGTTTTTAGATTCTAACTACTAGCTTGTTGTATATTAGTTAGATTGCATTCATTGTATAATTTTCATATTTTCTGTTTTTGTTTTTATTTTCTGTAGTTTTTATTTTTAATTTATTTTTATTTTTCCTTGTTTTTTATACTAACTGATGTCGTTGTATTGAGCTGATAAGTCGGCTAAATATAAATTTAAAACTTGAGTAGGCATTAACACTGCTAAACAGCAACGACACATCACGCGCATCACTTTGCAAAAAGGGTCCTTATACTTATAACTCTAAGAAATGTCAAAAGCAGTCCCTAGACTTAATATTTTCAGAAAGTTACCATATATACCCCTATGCATAAAAACTATTGCATAACTAGTCCTTTTTCCATGCAAATTATATTTTAATTAGATAATTAAGTTTTCTAGCTTATGTTTATGTTTATAATAAGGCAATTTAGCATATAAACACATAATTATCTATAATTAGGGTTTTAAAATGAAAACTTCTAAACGAAAATGGTCAAGGCTTATCTAAGGATTCTAACGCATATCCTAGGAGTCCTATATCAGTATTAAGGCTATTAGAATCAAAGTGGAGGCTTACCTAGGTCGTATGGGGTGTAACGTGAAGACTGGGGTTTTCTAGGGCAAAAATGGGGCTCGACAAGTATCTAAGGCTATCATATTCGACTTCTAAGGTTACTAGGGATCTAATACTACTACTAAGACTAGAGTGTGTGTGGTAAAGAAGGGTGAAGGTGCAAGTTTAAAATGGAAAGGGTATGAGGTATTTATAGGGCTCGTTAGCCCTAAAGGTTAAGTAAACTTGGTGTGGTGACTAAGTAACGTGGGGATCAAGTTAAGGATAGGTGGGGGGTGACTAGGAGAGGCTACTAGCTGAGTAGGACGAGCTACAAAGCTAGTTAGGGGGCTTGTGGTTAAAAATGGTTCCGTGTGGTGGTTTTGGTCAACGAAGGTGACAAGGTGGTGATGGAGGTATGTGGTAGGTTTCTTAGGAGTGACAAGTAGGTGGGTAAGCTGCTAGGGGGTGGTGGTAGGGTGGTTGCTAGCTTGTATGTGTTAATTTACACATACATTTGACCTTAGAAAACGACCCAAAAAGACCAAAAACCCGACCATAAATGTCAAATATGTGTTGTTTTTGTGTTTTTACATGTGCAGGTACGGATATGTGATAATTGGACAAAACCGAGTCAAAAACGACAAAACGAGCACGAGATTTGAAACGAGTGTCAAAAGCCGGAGCCGGGAAGCGTTTTTTCAAGCCTTGATCGTAATTGAGCTCAAAGTGACATCAACGGTCCTTGAAGTATCACAAAAAGTCAAGAATAGTCCCTGGAATAATTTACACAAATGGTCCCTGCAATTTCAGATTTGTCAAGTTTGGTCCTTGTGATTTTTATTTAACAAAGCTGCCAAAACAAATCCATAAACCATAAATCTAAAACCCAAAAATAAAATAAAACCCACCAGTAAACCTATAAGCCCAAGTCCTAGAAGCCCATCACCACTTTTACTTAACCAAATCCCCAACCCGGTTTACACAAGCCCACGACCCATTAACCCTTACACGGTCAAACATTTAATACCAGTCAAATAAGTATAAAAAAATACTCACGCGCCTTTACCCTTTTTCACCCCCAATTCACTTTCTACCCAGCCAATATGAACCCTAATCCCTTTTACTCCTAATTACCCCATCCCACCTCAATTTAACAGCAATTAAGGGCATAAAGGTCAATTACCCAACCCTTGACAAGGGCTGACAAAAGGAATTATACGTGGCAAGCTTGGATTTGACTGAACGCGTCACTAGGCCATTTCAAGACCTCTGATTGGTTCGTGTGAGTCACAAGGGATCTTAAAAGGATATTCCAAATGGGATACTTATTCTGGATGCTTCTGAGCTCTCTCCTTGCTTCAGCTATAAATAGAAGGCCTCACCCACGATTTGGAGTGGTTAGATAGAGTTAGCTAGCTTAGGAGTAGGGTANAAAGGAATTATACGTGGCAAGCTTGGATTTGACTGAACGCGTCACTAGGCCATTTCAAGACCTCTGATTGGTTCGTGTGAGTCACAAGGGATCTTAAAAGGATATTCCAAATGGGATACTTATTCTGGATGCTTCTGAGCTCTCTCCTTGCTTCAGCTATAAATAGAAGGCCTCACCCACGATTTGGAGTGGTTAGATAGAGTTAGCTAGCTTAGGAGTAGGGTAGAGTAGTTTGGTAGAATAATTTTTAGCTTGTGTAAACATTTTGTTACTCTATCAGCTTTGATAATGTACTTATTTTAAGTTTCTAATAAAATTCAGTTTCCACTCTTTGTCATTTAAATCCTCTCTACAATTTAATGTTCAAATCTGTTTTCAAGCTCTCTTTTACATGTTTACATGAACTGAAACCAAAGTTGTAGTGAGATTAGTTTGTGATAATTACTGTTATGGTGAAAGTAGATGCTGGTCAATAAAAGTCAAACGAGATTCATGATTGAGATTCTGGTTTGGTTAGTATAGATTCATGGTTTCTGGTGTTGAATTAGCCTATCCAAAGATAGGCTTTAGCTGAGATTGTCCCTATTTCAGTTAGGGACCTAGATTTGTAAGTGCTCACTTTTATATTTTCAAGTTCATTTCTGCATATCTGTTCTTAACTAGTGTAGATTTGATTTTGTATTTTGATTGTGCTTGATTGAGTAGATTATAGCTTATTGTATGTTTACTTTGAGTGATTACATGTTTTAGTTAAGATTTGAATTGTTGATGCCTAGATATCATAGATCATCACATCTTAGTTTCTGTCCTATAGTTGTTCATTGAAGTTGTTGAATGTTGATTTGGCTTTTATGAATGTTCTAAGACTTTGTTTGATCATTGTTTAAGTGATTTGTAGCCTAAATCAGTTGGTTATAGTGTTAAGTGACATTTAAAGGGCTGTTTGGATCATGTCTGTTCTATGTGATTTTGTTGCTTAGCTTTAAAATGCTCTGCTCATTTAGTCTCATTTAGGATTATAGAAGATAGATAAGTAACAAAACCAGTAGGACTCTTAACAAAAAGTCAATGTGTTCTTGAAATTCTTTGCATCAGTTAACTGTTTTTTTTACTATTGCTCTGTCCTTGTAGTTGTTTTACATTTAGTAGTTTTAGCTAATCCTAGTGTTACATTAGCTTGAAATATCGTCTTAAATCAGATTAGGGTAGAATTAAGTTCAAATAAGTCAAATGTTAGTGTTAATCAAAAAGTCAGTATATGCTTGTTCAACTGCAGTCCACTTTGAGTTTTTGCATCTGAATCATGGCCTAATTGATGTTCAATTGCTACTGTAGAATTAGGGCTTTTGCTGTTTTTATGTTTTAACCTGGGTGCTCTAGCTTTTGCCCCCTTTATTTTGCATCTTACAGCTTAATTGGACTGCTTATTTTGATCACCAAAGTAGGTACTTAGCTCAATCTTTGCTGAATTTTACTAGGTCCTGAATTTGTGATATGTGACTTTAATTCTGAGTTTTATTGAGTATTCTAAGCATATTAGAGTTAGTTTAAATGTTTTACATGATCCTTACCTTTTTGCCTATTCTGGAACTCATCAGCTTATTGTTTAGCTTTTCTCTTAACTGCTTATTGTTCCAAAATTAGTGATCTTGTGTGACTTTTGGTCCAATCTCAGTTTTCTTGAGCTTATTTGAGTATCTTGTTCCTCCAGTACAAGTTTTAAACAATTTAGTGATAAGTGCTTATAAATAAGCACTTATCAAAACTGCTTATTAGGCCAATAAGCACTTTTCAGCTGATTTTTCCAAATTTCATATTTTTCCTAGATTTCAAATAACATTTTAGAATTTCTGTAAAAATTTCATAATTTTCTGAGTTGTTTTACTATTTTTCTCACTTTATTTTAGTTTTAAATCATTTTAAATAAATAAAAAAATAAAAAAAAAATCAGAAAAAGCCATAAAAATCCAAAAACAGTTTAGAAAATTCTTTTAGATATTTTAGATTTTTCAGAATTAATTTGTATTTTTCACATTGATTTCACAATTTCTTTTATTTTTAACTAGCTTAGGGTAGGTTTTAGGTTAAGTTATGTTTAGTTATAACCTAGTTTTGCCTAGTTTGGGATTAGAGTTTAGCCTAGGGTTTAGTGCCTAGATTAGGATCCTATGAGTGTTTAATGACTAATCCTAAGTCCTAGGAAGCTTATACTAAGTGGTGGTGGCTTATGGTAAAGATTTGGGATAGTTTAGACCTAGTTTTGGGAAGTTATGACCTAGTTATGGTTTTGTGCCTAAGGGACTTGTACCTAAGTTCTATGGGGTTTTAGTAAGGTCTAAGGGTTCTATAGTATCCTATTGTTCCTAAGGTAACTCATACATAAGCCTACACTTTCAGACTAGTTCAGATAAGCAATTAGGGTTTTAAAGATAACCGTAAACACATAGGTGCAATTAGGGTCTAATTAGGGTTTTGTGATAAGTTTAGTGTGTTAGATTGATAGATTACTTATTGTGGTGTTGTTTTGATCTTATTCTTGACATACCAGAGGTTTATAGGATGTGAGTGTAGAGTTATTTGGCTTGTGTGGATACGTGAGAAGGTCTAGAGAGTCATGCAAGTAATGAATGCACATAAAAAGCAAACATTTACCTGTGAAATACCTAATATAGGTATTTGTAGTGGAAATGATAATGATGAGATTTTGTGGGTTGCTATAGTAAGACTTTAATTATGGTTTCTAATGTTAAATATTTTGAGTTTATGTTCATGTTCTCTATGAGTGACTAGTAACTTTGTGCATTTGCTTAGATGATGTTAAATACTTAATGATTAGTCTATGATTGTGATAACAAGTTTTAATTCAATTTCAAGTCAATTCTAAAACCCAATTAGACTTAAGTTTCATAGTGACATTTGTTGAATCAAGTTTAACTAGTTGCAAGTAATTTCATTGGCCGAAAGAGTAGTTATTATCCAACTAGTTATAATCATTTATCTATGAATGATTGTTTTTCACCATAATTATTCTTGATTAAACAAAGGAACTAAGGTATAATTGTAATGAGACTACTTTTTGTTAATCAAATCGGATTGGTTGTAAACGCCTAATTGGTCGAAAGTGTAGTAGTTTATAATCAATTGTAACCTTTTTGTCTATGATCGGTTACCTTTTGTATTGACCATTTCTTAAGAGTATTTGATTAAACAAAAAAATTATTTTTGTGTTTAAGGTTGTTAACCCGACTTTATGAACCTTGAATTGATTGGTCAAAACCTAATGCTTGTTTTTATAAACTAAAATCTTGACGAAGGTTTAACTTGCAGAAACAATAGATTAGAATCACCATCTAATTCTAACAACCAACATGTTAAGAAAGTTATCACAATCATGCTTATCTTATGAGTAGTAACTAGTATAAGCAAGTGTAGTTTTTAATCATTTGAATTATCTTATTATCTTTATTGCTTGTGTTAGAGATTTACTTTTTAGACTTACGCTTAGATTCACTCACAAATCCCTGCGAAAGATACCGACTTACCATCTTCATCTTGCTATAATGGACGAGTTCACTTGCTCGTATGTGTTATTTCAAAATCCGGTAATCGTGTTTATAAATTTAAAACTTGTACACACCGTGTGCACATCAGTTACTTAAGCTAAATAAATGGTCACATATGTTATAAAAAACTTAATGTATTTAGTGCGCCTCGCATTCATGAATCTCGCGCCTTGGAATGCGCCTCGACTCGAGGCTCTTTGTGTAACACCCTGATGTAATATTTGTAACACCCCGAAAACCGAATCAGCGGAAGCTTACAATTCTTGAGGTGCTACTCGATTGTTATCACAACAAAAGGTACAAAGAACGGTTTTATACAAACCATTTAAAAGAAAAGATATAATTGAAATCATTCAATTTACAAAAGTTAAACAATTAGTGCGGAAGCTATAGTTTAAAAATAGATTTAACAGTCCCAAACGGTTTTCGGAGTCTCCTATGACCAAGCCATGCACCTCGCCAAGCTCCTCCAAGTAATATATGCAACGAGCTATATCTAACACCTGAGATAAACATGCTAAATGTCAACACAAAGGTTGAGTGAATCCATAGGTTTAAAGTAAAGTAATTGATCACAATATTCCAAGTTCTCAAGAAAGGGGCTACGATGTTATACGCCCGAAAAATACCATTGCACTAAGCTCATGACACCAAGC
>LBNU01004442.1:58331-74178 GCA_014162995.1 Artemisia annua | reverse complement strand
TAACCCAATCAATAAATCAAGCACAAAAAACAAACGCGTAATTTAATTAAGAATAAGGAAATAATAAACATTGAATTCATTAGACGAAAAACAAAAAAAAACCTGTGAACTTCTTTATAATCGTCTTCATCCATTCCCATTGTTTTTGCTTTTAATAGATCATATAAACTCCAAAATAACAACCTTGGAATGCCAAAACATTACATTTATAAGAAAAAACAGAAGTTAATGGTAATCGAGAGAAAACCTTGAATTCTTTTTTCTCGTCCCTGGTTGATGGAAGACGTCCACCATGACCTTTAGTCCACTCCTTTGCCATCTTGACACGAATGAAAATGTAAAGTATGTGCTTACGGGCTACCGGATCAGATGTATCTAAGTTAATGTTTTCGGCATACTGACAATGATGTAAGAAATCACTGCCTGGCATAAGAGATAAATAAAAATAAGTTCATTAAGAATATACTAACGTTGTAAGTTCACGGCATGGATTATTTAATCGAAAATCACTCGAAAAATGATCAGGCTTTGACTCTATCACTGTGCGTTCTTGTGACATCAAAGATATTGTAAAACTTTAAAATGGATGTGACAATAAAATTGTGATATTCATTCAAGTTTTTCCTGAAAAAGATTACCTTCACGCTTATTCACTGAGGCTATATGTACGCGTAAATAACAAAAAAAAAGAAAAAAAAAGAAAAAAAAAGAAAAAAAAATTGCATCACGACAAATGCAGTCCAACTACAGTTTCTAAACCACAGCTGCGGGAACTTCTATGTAATAGTAAGGAGTTGAATAATACGACATGGTACTATACCTTTTCTACAGATTAATTAGTCAAAGTTTCAATTTGAGGAATAGTCTTTAAGTAAAGCAGAGACAAAAAACCTAAAAGAAACAGGCAAAAAATGAATCAAATTAACAAATACCATCTTAGCTTCATAATCATTTTATCATACATAGGGTGTGCATAAATTACCTTGTAAAATTATTGACACCGCATAGTCAAGTTCATGTTCTTCTTAATTCATCAACAAATACTATTATTTTACAGATCGGTTAACCCACTCAATAAATCAAGCACAAAAAACAAACGCGTAATTTAATTAAGAATAAGGAAATAATAAACATTGAATTCATTAGACGAAAAACAAAAAAAAAACCTGTGATAGATCGTAGTAGGTTTGTTTTTGGGTCGCCGTAGGTTATTTTTGCGTTTTATGTGAATGATTTAGAGCACCATTCACGTTTCTGAGAATTTTTGGTACGTTTTGAGGAAAAAAATTATGAATTGAAAAGATAAATAGGGTTTTTTTTAAACCTTTGATTGAGATTTCAAAATTTTGATTCACAATACCTTAAATATTTCCATTATTATCTCATAGTAATCCTTTGATTGTAGGTTGCCATTAAATTATTTGTAACATAAATCAAACTTGCCTTGCTTAGCCCTTGATTGTAGAATACAGAGGAATAAATGCATGTAGTTATTGTTTTCAAAGCTTTAAACAAAAAACCTCAAGTGGTCTAGTGGTACATTGTTATTTGTTGAATGCAAGGTCACGGGTTCGAGTCCCATGCGTGACAATTTTTTATTCGTGAATTTGTGCATGAATAGTGTGTGCCAAGTGGCAATGAGGTGGCAATGACATGGCAATTAGTTGGCATTCTTACGCTTATTTGTCGCTATCATGTTAGGCTATTATATAGTGGAGGATTCCTGTAAAACATTTGCATTACGCTATAGTTTCTTTAACTGAAATTCACTTCTCTATTTCTAGTGGGAAAGTGTCAAGAATCTCTCCCAGCGATTCACATCATTCATTGAAGCTACTAACACTTGATGGCAACAACATCCTTGCTGGTAGTAGTTTAGCTATTCTTTTGCTCTCATCAATAAAGTTGGGTTACATTATGGTTCAAAGTTTATTAGAAAACATTGCTCAAAATATCTTTTGATTTCCGGGTTTTTTTTTTGAAGTATGTAGCAGCCCTATAGACGTCCCTTAGATCAAGTATGGTAGTCTAACTACGGAAGAATCTAAAGATATCATCTGGCGGTGGCTAGATGTTACAAGCCCCACATCTGAATGTCAAGAGAAAGTATGTTCCCTGTGCTTGCTGTGTTAAGTTCTTGAGGAGATCATTAGATGTATTTATTTCTACAAGTAGTTCTAAAAAAGCTACTTTGATATGATGTTAACAGGTCAAATCTCTACTTTCATCTCTCCAATTTGACGTTTTAAAGATTCCAGTCAAGAATGTCTCCGAGAACCTCACAAAAGGTAATCTAGTAGTTACATGAAACATTAAGTTCAATAATATTTAAGGCTTCAATTCATGCACCCCGATTCTCTAGGGAGACTAATCTAGTAGTTACGTAAAAATTTTAGTTTTCTTTTTCTTTTTTTGTTATTAAAGCAGATAATGTAGTCATGAGACTTAGCAATTTAGACTTTTCATATTTTGTTAGAAAAAGCATAGATCTAATTGCTGGCATTTATAATCTTGTAGTATCAGCCACAAAATGAACAATGGAAAATGACCAAAAACCATCGGAGTGAGCAGAAGTTTTGGACTCATTTAACCTTTGGCACAGAAATGCTATTAGTTAAAATTTTAAAACTGGAATCTGCAAAACATATTTTTTTAACAAAATCAAGAACCATTTCTTGTTTGATTTTGTATTAATTCTAATTAGCTTGCAAATTCATCTATCGTAGGTGCCTGTAAACCTTTCGAATCAATATACGTATCCTCAAAAGCGGAGGGTGGTTCTTGTGACCCATTAGTTGTAATACTTCATGGAGGCCCACAAGATGTTTCATCAACGAGCTTCTCAAAGTCCTCTGGTTTTCTTGCTTCAATTGGCTTTAGCTTGCTAATCGTGAATTACAGGCAAGTCTTCTGCTTCTAAATGGTAGAATAATGTTTCTTATACTGTATACCTTACTCTAATCATTATTCTGGTTTTATGGAACACAGATCTGTTTCAATTATTAAGTTATCAACTCTGTTTCATTGTACTCATTTAGTGCAGCAGAAGTGGTTTCTTTAGGTCAAACTTCGCTTTGGAAATGCAAAAATTATACTAGTTTTTTAGAGGCCTTTTTCCCTAAATACCCCAAAGGTACACTAGTGTGTACCCCATATACCCCAAAAAAATCCAACTTCCCCAAATACCCCATGGGCGACCCTCTCTTAATTTTTTGGGCAACTCTCACAGATTTGGGACAAGTGTCCCTATGCTTGAGCCCACTTTGTACTTACATAGTACTAGTTATCCTAGCTTTGTTTTTGGGCGACTGGACCTACATTCTTGGGCGACTTATTTTTTTGGGTGACTTGGTCCCACATTTCTTGAGTGACTTATCTTTTTTGTCATTTAGTGAAACAATTGTTAACTACATTTTGGTCCTTTTGGTTTGCTTGGTATTTCATTTTTGTCACGTTCTTTCTTTCATTAGACAAACACAAATACACAAACACAACACAATACACAAACAATAACACTCATATCTCTCTCTCTCTCTCTCTCTCTCTCTCTCTCTCTCTCTCTCTCTCTCTCTCTCTCTCTCAAATCTTCTCCTCCTTCTAAACTGCTACCACACCACACCACTTCCAAACCACCTCCGGCAATACACCAACCGTCGGATCTGTCTAGATCTCACCACCTCACCTCCACCAAACTGTCACCACATCACCTCCGAAAACCATCATCACTATCCCTACCAAACAGTCACCACATAAGCTCCAAAAAAAAGCCAATACAGTCCCAACCTCGTCCCGTCAACCAATATTCATCTTCATCAAAAACCACCACGGCACCATCCACCACCACCAACCGTACACACCGGTAAAGCTTCCAGATCTGGATTTAGAAAGTGGTTTTAATCTAATAGACAAGTCATGGCAAATTATACTGTAACTAATTAGACAAGTCATTCTTAAACTAATAAAATGAACTATTATTAATCTAATAGATTATCAATCACTTTTATATCAAATATCAAAACATCCCTTTTAAACAACAGGCTCAACAACTTACTTGCGAAAAATAACCAAGCTTAAATACACTCTGATACAGTAATAATAAAAGCAATCAATCCCCATTTTTTATTTACTAGAAAATCAGAATAAATAAAAAGAAAACAGAGGATATTAAGTCATACCCTTTCCGGAACTTAAATCAATATGCTCCAAAAAAACACGATCAATGAAATATTTGTGACACAATTTATATAGAAATATACAAAATCTTTCTATATAAGGTAATGTATAATTGTCATATAAAGATAATATATATACCAAATATACTACTACTATTTCAGCATAGCAGCAGCAAGAAAATGAAAGAGAAAACATTGATTGTGTTCTGATTTGACTTGAGACCATTGATCTGTAAGTTTCAAAGCAAAGCATGACAAGTAACAAAGCTTCATTAACGCTTTTTTGGTCTAGTGTTATTGGTTTAAGTTCTGGAAAGGGTATGACAAATAACAAGGAGGCAAAGTGTTATTGGTTATTTGAGAGAGAGAGAGAGAGATTAGTGTTATTGTTTGTGTATTTGTGTTCGTGTGTATTTGTGTTTGTGTATTTGTGTTTGTCTAATGAAAGAAAGAATGTGACAAAAATGAAATACCAAGCAAACCAAAAGGACCAAAAATGTAGTTAACAATTGTTTCACTAAATGACAAAAAAGATAAGTCACTCAAGAAATGTGGGACCAAGTCTGTTGGAATATAATCTTGCTATGATGAACAAAACACAGGTACGAATAATAAACTTGCTTTGAATTGATTTAAACTTGCAATATTTTCGTTCATCTTGAAGTTACAAATACTTACCCTATATATACAAACTGAACCGACACCTATGAAGCGACATAATGCTCTAACCGTTTCTATAACTGACTTTCTAAACAACATGTCGTTTGATATAAACGACATCACCCTTAATTGGGTTTCTTAATTTACATAATGACACCCTAAACTTACACTAATTACATACTATACTTTCTAATATGACCCATTTAATCCAAAGTTTAGGTTAACAATCAACACTCCCCCTTAAACTAAACTTTGGTTTAAGGTGGGTCTTCAACTTGCCTTGACTTGCTTTACAACAACGTTGGTTCTTCGTCGCTTTGGTATATGAGATGTGCTTCTTGCTTCTTGTCTTTTTCCTTCCATTTGGTGCATTCGTATGCAAAGTGACCAAATTCACCACATTCATAGCATCTCATTTCTTTCTTGCTTTGTTCTCGACTTGTACCTCTTCCACGTCCTTTTTCTTCTTTACTAAAGTTTCTTCCTCGACCTCTACCACGTCCTTGATTACTTGAACTTGCCATTAGAAGTTTGCTTTGGTAATCTTCTTGCGGTTCATCTTGACTCTTGAGGCGTTCTTCATAAGTTATTATTCTTCCCATTGCTTCTTCAAATGACATTTCATCAACTTCCGAATATTGCTCGATGGATGCCACAATTGGTAGAAACTTCTTTGGAACGGAGTTCAACAACTTTCTTACTAGTACTTTGTCTTTAAGATTAGAACCAAGACTTTTACACTTGCCTCTTATGCTTCCCAATTTTCCCGCAAAGTCATTCACAGTTTCATCGATCTTCATTTTTAAGGTCTCCAATTCGCTTCTTAAAGTTTGTAGGCGTGCTTTCTGAACTCGGTCTGCTCCAATATAACGTACTTTAATTGATTCCCATACTTCCTTCGCAGTCTTGTACTGTGCAACTTGCATTAAAACATCTTCCGGTAATGTTTGAAAGATCATTGCCATTGATGTGTTCTCCTTCTTCTCATTTTTTGCTTCTCCTTCTTTTGCAACTATCGTTTCCCAAATACCATATGCTTTCAATATTGTTTCCATCATAATTGCCCATGTTGTGTAGTTTGTTTCGGTGAGTTTTGGACAGTGAAGTGCTATGTTTTGGTCACGAGTTGGTGTAGATGATTCTCCTTTTGTCATACTTTGTTGCTTTCTTACTTGCATACTTTCTTACTTGATTTGAAACACCGTGGTTTCTCTTACTTGTGAAAACACTAAGTTTTCTCTTATGAAAACACTAAGTTTTCTCTTACTTACTTACTTTGAAACGCTAAAGTTTCACTTACTTACTTACTTTGGAAACACTAGAGTTTTCTTAAAAATGATAGGTTTCTTCTTACTTCTTACTATGTGAACTACAAGGGTTCGGTTTCTTACTTCTTACTAGTTTTATATTTTTCTAATTTGAAATAACTGATTTTGTCTCGCTAAATAGAAAAAATAACAAAACTTTATTCTTACTTTCTTACTATCCTTCAATTGATTTTGTGATTTTATATGTATATATATATATATTTCCTAATCAATAAATAAAGTGAAAAGAAAAAAAATAAACAAATACTTTAAAATATTTTTCCCAAACTTCTGGAATACACCACCCCTTCTTAAATATAAATTATATTTAAATGTAATTAATAAAAAATAAAATTTATATATAAAGGGTATGTAAAGTTTTGGTATAAAAAACTTACGGGTGTTTGTTTTGCACTTTCCCCTTTTCGGTTCTTCTTCTGGGTTGAGGCTCCAATTAGGGTTCTTCCCCTAATCCAAAATTGAGCGCCAGTGATGGTGGTTCCGGTGAAGCTTTGTCTTCTCCGGTGAAATAAAAGGTTGATTTCTTATGTTCGTAACCTAATCGAGGTTTTCGGTGTGAATCCCTCCTTTCTTCAACCGTTTATGTGTTCGATATCTACAACGAACAGGTATCCTTCTTTCTTCTCTCCTTCTTACTTGATTGATTCCCGGAATCGTTCTCGCTCTGATGCCAATTGTTGGAATATAATCTTGCTATGATGAACAAAACACAGGTACGAATAATAAACTTGCTTTGAATTGATTTAAACTTGCAATATTTTCGTTCATCTTGAAGTTACAAATACTTGACCCTATATATACAAACTGAACCGACACCTATGAAGCGACATAATGCTCTAACCGTTTCTATAACTGACTTTCTAAACAACATGTCGTTTGATATAAACGACATCACCCTTAATTGGGTTTCTTAATTTACATAATGACACCCTAAACTTACACTAATTACATACTATACTTTCTAATATGACCCATTTAACCCAAAGTTTAGGTTAACAATCAACAAAGTCACCCAAAAAAATAAGTCGCCCAAGAATCTAGGTACAGTCGCCCAAAAACAAAGCTAGAATAACTAGTACTATGTAAGTACAAAGTGGACCCAAGCATAGGGACACTTGTCCCAAATCTGTGAGAGTTGCCCAAAAAATTAAGGGAGAGGGTCGCCCATGGGGTATTTGGGGAAGTTGGATTTTTTTGGGGCATATAGGATATACACTAGTGTACCTTTGGGGTATTTAGGGAAAAGGCCTTTTTTAGATACTTGACAGTATTCTTTTCTCATTTCTAGAGTTTAGAACTGACAATCATATAGCAACAAATTTTTGTGGCAACTGACTGTTGTTTGACTTTGAAAGTCAATGTATATATCATTGTAGAATGAAGGGATAATCTGAATACTTTCACAAAATATGTTAGTCTTCAAGTATTGTATTGCTGTTTTTATTTCCTCAACTTTTTCCTTCTTTTTAAGAGCATATCCTTAATTAGAGTGTTACTGCAGAGGTTCACTTGGATTTGGTGAGGAAGCATTGCAATCACTTCCAGGAAAAGTCGGATCGCAGGTGCTTTTTCTTTACAGCAATTATTTATTACACCTTTCTACCTATGTTTCAACCGGTTTATGCCTACCCTATTGGTCTTACTTTCCATCTATTAATATGTTTCTTTAAATGACATATAAATAAAATGATCTTTCGGCTTATGGTTCATTTTTTAAGCCAAAACCAGCAGTAGTTCCGACGATGTTTCATTACTAACACAACTTCGTTTTAATAATGGTAAACTGGTTAAGTCAAAATAAAAAAAGTGTATGAGTCATTCATTATAATGATATTATGCATGAATTAACAATAGGGCACTTCTGAAAATACAGATACCGTGCACTTAATGAATGTCGGCACGAGTTTGCAGAGTGATCGATAATAGTTATGTTTACATTGCCTTTATTTTCATTTTAATTTTTATCCTCCTTGTATGAAGGATGTTAACGATGTCCTCACAGCTATAGATCATGTCATTGACTTGGGCTTTGCAAACCCATCGAAAATAACTGTGGTGGGTTTGTCCCATGGTGGCTTCTTAGCTGCACACTTGATCGGTCAGGTATTATATCAAGGTTTTTCTTGCATGTATTATGACAATGACTACCATCTCTATGGACTGATGATCTGTTTCTTAATCTTCAGGCACCTGATAAATTTGCTACCGCTGTTGTAAGGAACCCTGTTTGTAACTTTGCTTTAATGGTGGGTACATCTGATATACCAGATTGGTGCTTTGTGGAGGCATTGGGAACTGAGGGTCTTTTGACCTACACAGAAGCGCCTTCACCTAAACTTCTATCACTATTTCATGAAAAATCCCCTATTTCACATGTGTCAAAGGTATGCTCAAATCAATAGTTAGAATTGCAACATATGACAGGCACAAAGTGGCGTGTTTTGTGTATATACTCATAAATAATTATACAATAACGAATTTTGTTGAAACATTAATTTGATCATCATTTTATGTAATAGTGGCAATGGTTGAATACTACTTGAATAGGTTATTTATCAAACAACGTTTCCAAAAGAAGCATATGTTAGTAATTTTCATAGAACACCTTATAATGGACGATTTTGAAATATTTTTGGACTGACGTATAATTCTTTTGAGGTGAACACAATATCTTCCAAGTTCCAACCATGCAATTTAACAATATGCATACTTGGTACCGATATCAGAATAATCCATCCGTATAAAAGATTGTACACTGACTCAGCATAGTAAAAGCTCCCTTGGTTTTATCATTTAATTCATAACTTTATGATGTAGTAGCTTTTACCAAGTATTTGATATATCCAGGTGAAAACTCCTACGTTGTTCCTCTTAAGTGCTAAAGATCTGCGTGTCCCAGCTACAAATGGATTACAAGTGAGCACTGTGACTTTTTTGTAGTATCTGCACATTCCTATAGATCATAGTCTAACGTGCGCAAATTCTGATTTGTGTAGCATGGTAACTGGCTTGAAATAGTGCACTTATAGTCAATTTATGTAGTGGATCTCATGGAGATAGAGACACATAAAATGAGTTGAAAATGAGAATAATGCACTGAAAAATCCAAACTCTTTTTTGCTATTTTTCCTTTTGTTTGGTTATTGTACTATATTTTTTTTATCTTGTTTTATGGCCAATACTAAAGTAAAATATGTTTACTTGACATGCAAAGTTTGCTCGGGCATTGAAGGAAAAACGAGTTCCAGTTAAAATGATTGTATTTCCTGAAGATATACATCCAATTAACAGGTGAACATTTTCAATTCTTCTATATGCAGCTTCACATGCTATATTAAAAACTTTTAACACGAGTATTGACTTCCTGCTTGAATACGAATATGTATGAAACTTTAAACTAAAAGTGGATATCCACAAAATATCAAATCTTTTTTTCTTCATATACCATCCATTGTAATGCTATTCATACATCTTGTTATTTCTTTTCTTTTTTTCAAATTAGTAAACATTAGTTTGGATCTACCAGCTTCTTTCATTTTGTCACTTAGGCTTGTATCTATATCTATACTACATATAATACACAAAGCACTCTCTCTCCAAAGTTTTCAGATTTACAAGAAATAATGCATGGTTTACAACACTTTAATATAATGACCACAAAATGATGAGTTATCATTATCTTGATCTTTTGAAATCAAGAAACATGAGCGGGGTGATGTTGTGGTGATGATACTGTGACTGAAACGCGGTCAAGAGATGGGTTAGTAATGTTTTGGGGGCGCGTGGGGTATCTCAAAAGGATGGGGAGATTGTGAGGATCCCCATGATAGTGGTGGTGTGATTATTTGACCGGCGGTGTGACCAGAAAACGGCCGGAAGTGGCCGGAATATAGAGAGAGAAGGGTGTGGCTGAAAATAGAGAGGAAGAGGGAGATGGAGGCTAGTAAGAAATGAGATAAAACCCTAAAATGAATTATAAGAGTGTTCATATATAGTATAGGTAGAGGGGATAAATCACAGGGACCAACGGGTAATTAGTACAAAGTTTAGGATAAGGTGGTTGTAACTTTAAGCAGGGACCATTCATGTAATTTATCAAACCTTACACGAAAGCGGTTCGGGGCACATTTAAGCGAGTAAACGGAAGATTCATGATACGGGGATAGCACCAACGTGCTCAGAATAATATTTCCAATAAAAATGAATATAAATACGTCCAGTATCTCGAAAATCATACCAAACTCAAAATAGATTATCTTTTCTCCGAATAGAACTTGTAGGGAAATTTACGGGTTGTCACAGGGGATCACCACGTGTCTTATCCAACTGCGGAGTCCGCTGATTTAAGTTTTTATGCTTCGTCATCCTAGTTCTTAGTGTAGGGTCCCACGGATGGCGCCACTTGTTGATACAAAAGTTGGGCGTTCCTTGTTTGGGTTCATGTTCTCGTACCAATTAGATCTTAATGCTCTTGAGACCTGCGCACTAAGAAAGCAACAGACACCGTTAGGCTTATCGAGGGATTGTTTCCCCCGATTATCCTCCGGCGTGAGAGTAAGTAATCAATTTAGGGTTGTGAAGAGTTTTAGGGTTGTAAGTCGTACCTTTGACGAGAGCTATGATGCCCTATATATACACACGAAACCGATAAGGTTTCGTGTTCCTCACTCTTCGGTGTATCCACCGATATCGGATATTCGATATATATCTCCTTATTTAGGAGATATCCTATATCTAATCCATAAATATCTTTGGGTTTGGGCCTCGTGAGCCCAAACCATTATCATAATAGCCCACGCGTAGTGGGCTTAAATGTTAGTAATGTTTAACACTCGGGTTCGTGACCCGAGTATAGACTATACGTCATCAGGGAGTGCTCTTACTCTCAAACTCATGGCAGTATGACAATCAACAAAAAGTGATTTATATAAACCTCACGTAATTATATTATCAAAATCTATTTTTTACCCATGGCTACTTGAGTATGTTATGTACTATCTTATTTGTATTGGCATAATAGTAGGCGAATCTGTATTTGTACAAAAACTTCAACATATTTCCAAGATTATTTTAACACGACATGCAACTATGCAAGTATCGATCAACATGCTTGAGTGTTTAGAAATTGGGGAATTACGGAGTAGATGAGAAAAGATTACGCCTTTATGTAATGTAACGTTAAACAATGGGCTTGTTTGGTTGGATCATGGCCGAAACGTATAGGCATAAGCTAGTCTTCTCAAATGGGCCACTTGGAATCTATAAAGTAAGTATAAATTTAACACCAAGTTATTTTAATAAAAGTTGAAATTTTTGGTAGATTACAAAATGAAGCGTCATACTACTTGATGATGAAAATAAGCCATCTTGATATGATTGTTGATGGTTTCATGGTATTTTAGAGTTTAGACTAACAGTTACAGTTGTATATATTGTGAATAACGCTATAATATTCCACCGATTAGTTAAAGAGTGTGAATAATCGAACACTACAACTATACTTCGTAATAGCTTGTTCAGAATTAAACAATACGAAGAAAAAAAAACACGAGAATGTAGAACCATAAACTTATATATTTCTTAGGATAAGAACATATTACAATACAAAGAAAGAGAGCTAAGATCTAACTACACTACAAGATATCGCTTGTGTGTGATTTTTGGTGTAAGATGAGGCATTAAGATACGAGGCATTAAGAGGTGTAAAACATACGCTCTTCATCTAGTTCAATAAGATGTTTAGGCCTCTTAATGATTAGAAGAAAAAAAACTAACAATAATAAGAAAACCGCAACATGGATTTCCTCTTACCGCATCATAATGACATGAAAACAAACAAACCTTTTAGACCAAACCTCTTACCGCATTTGAATGAGTCAAATTAAGAGCTTCTTAAGATACTATGTTTGGACAAACAAACACTCGATTTGGAGGGTGAACCCTCCCAATTGAGCCATTTAACTAACATATATATATATATATATATATATATATATATATATATATATATATATATATATATATATATATATGTACTTTAATCTAAAATCTCCTCTTCATGTTTCTATCTGATTTTTGCTAAACTTGTCTATTTAGAGAATGAAGATAATATAAACACTCTTGTTGCATCGTGAAACATTTGGATCGATAATTTTATATATATGCGTCACATTTACGTTGAACTTCTTTCCAACACTTTAAACACTATTTTACCAGGGTGGAAGCTCCCTTTTACCCAAAAAAAAAACACTTTAAACACTAGTGATGTCGAAACCAATAAGTTTATTTGTGACACGTCAACTTTTTATCGAATTTTTAACGTAACCCGCTTATAAAATCATACCATGACTTTACTTTTTTCTATTTTCTCATCTTAAGCACTAGTATTAAAGCCCATTTTTTTGAACTTATTGACGAGAATCAGAGATTCATCAAAGCCCATGGATTTGGGTCCTACTTAATCTCCTATTATCCGGTTGTTGGTTACCTTAAACTAAGCCCAAATTTGGTGCTTTGTGGAGGCATTGGGAACTGAGGGTCTTTTGACCTACACAGAAGCGCCTTCACCTAGGCTATGTTTGGCAAAAGTAGCTGTGAGCAGTAGCAGTGAGCTGTGAGCAGTAGCTAAAAAAGCTCACAGCTTCATAAAGAATCATTGGGAAAATGAGCTTTCCTATAAAATAGCAAAGCCCACAGCTCTCATGCCAAACGAACACTAAAAATCAAAAAGCTCATTGTTCACCGCTCATTGCCCAAAAAAGCTCCAAAAAGCTTTGTGCCAAACATAGCCCTAAACTTCTATCACTATTTCATGAAAAATCCCCTATTTCACATGTGTCAAATGTATGCTCAAATCAATAGTTAGAATTGCAACATATGACAGGCACAAAGTGGCGTGTTTTGTGTATATATTCATAAATAATTATACAATAACGAATTTTGTTGAAACATTAATTTGATCATCATTTTATGTAATAGTGGCAATGGTTGAATAGGTTATTTATCAAACAACGTTTCCAAAAGAAGCATATGTTAGTAATTTTCATAGAACACCTTATAATGGACGATTTTGAAATATTTTTGGACTGACGTATAATTCTTTTGAGGTGAAGACAATATCTTCCAAGTTCCAACCATGCAATTTAACAATATGCATACTTGGTACCGATATCAGAATAATCCATCCGTATAAAAGATTGTACACTGACTCAGCATAGTAAAAGCTCCCTTGGTTTTATCATTTAATTCATAACTTTATGATGTAGTAGCTTTTTACCAAGTATTTGATATATCCAGGTGAAAACTCCTACGTTGTTCCTCTTAAGTGCTAAAGATCTGCGTGTCCCAGCTACAAATGGATTACAAGTGAGCACTGTGACTTTTTTGTAGTATCTGCACATTCCTATAGATCATAGTGTAACGTGCGCAAATTTTGATTTGTGTAGCATGGTAACTGGCTTGAAATAGTGCACTTATAGTCAATTTATGTAGTGGATCTCATGGAGATAGAGACACATAAAATGAGTTGAAAATGAGAATAATGCACTGAAAAATCCAAACTCTTTTTTGCTATTTTTCCTTTTGTTTGGTTATTGTACTATATTTTTTTATCTTGTTTTATGGCCAATACTAAAGTAAAACATGTTTACTTGACATGCAAAGTTTGCTCAGGCATTGAAGGAAAAAAATGATTGTATTTCCTGAAGATATACATCCAATTAACAGGTGAACATTTTCAATTCTTCTATATACAGCTTCACATGCTATATTAAAAACTTTTGACACGAGTATTGACTTCCTGCTTGAATACGAATATGTATGAAACTTTAAACTAAAAGTGGATATCCACAAAATATCAAATCTTTTTTTCTTCATATACCATCCATTGTAATGCTATTCATACATCTTGTTATTTCTTTTCTTTTTTTCAAATTAGTAAACATTAGTTTGGATCTACCAGCTTCTTTTATTTTGTCACTTAGGCTTGTATCTATACTACATATAATACACAAAGCACTCTCTCTCCAAAGTTTTCAGATTTACAAGAAATAATGCATGGTTTACAACACTTTAATGCCCCAATTTTCATTATTACAACAACCACAGCATGGTGTACAACAAAAAATAGCGTGGAGTCAAATTCAGACCACTTTTCTATCAATTCTACATTAATGCTATTAAAAACACCCCTACACCAAAAATTACAACCATTTAAACACAATGTACAACCCTCCATTAAAACCCATCCATATTAATTCCGAGCCATAAATGCATACTTTTCCCTCCATAAAACCTACCTTAGATCTTTGAAAGACCTTGAAACCGTATAGATACATTGAGCTTGTATTCTATTCGAAGAACAAGAAGTATGCATGCTGTGTTTGTATTTAATTGAAAGAGAGAATCAGTGAGTTTGTGATTCGGTATAGGATAAAACAAAGGAAGAATTTGTGAGTTGTGATTTGTTTGTTGAGTGTTAATGCAAGAAATGAAATGAAATGTTGATTGTGGCTGCGTAGGGTTAAGAGAAGTGTGACTGTTATTGCTGTGAGAAAGAAAAGGGCTGGGCTTTGCTTATCCGAATTTGCTATAAGGGATTTTTTATTTTGGTCATTTGTTATTGTGGGCAGAAATATAGTGGTACTTAACCTTTTTGGAAGTGGACTGTATTAAAAAAAAATTATGATTGGTGATAGGGGTGTTCATCGGTTCGGTTATCAGGTTGTTCGGTTTATTAGGTTCGGTTAAAAAAAATTCAAGGTCAAAACGAAAACCAAATCGAACCAAACTATAATTCAACCGAACCGAACTAAAAACCGAATTTGAATTCGGTTCGGTTTTTGGTTTGACCCAAATAAACACGAATGTCATTATTTCCTACGTAGTATTATGTTTTTCTGTTATTTTCTTTTTATATAAAAACCTGTGAATACATTAAAAGAATTATTTCCGACATTCTCATTTTGTTTTTCGTTTATACTTCTATAAAAAACATTTGCTCGCCACAAAATTAGTCACCGGGTACCCGCCGCCGCATTGCGCGGCTACCCTGCTAGTACTTTTCTATAACTAATCGATCACGATATTTAATAAGTTGATATGCATATAGTATGTTATTTTATTTATCCCCTAATCATTTGTGTTTTGTGTGCTGCTGACCACAGTCAGATTTCGAAAGCTTCGTGAACATTGGAGTTTGGTTCAAGGAGTACTGCAAGTAAGGTGTTATTTTATCATTTTTGACCATGAAAACAACCTCTACCTAATGCTATTATTATACCAGTTTTACCATACTTGGTGTAAATGACACCAAGTGAAAGATGGATGATCTCTTGTGCACTTTTAGTAGTTCAGCACCAATTTGTAGTCTATTACAGTAGTTATGTACCAAAGTTTGTATAAATTGTTGTATATGTATTATTTTAGGAACTACAGATATGCATTTGTAGCTCCATAAAAGTTATTTATTTATTTATTTATTTATTTATTTATTTATTTATTTATTTTTTATATATATATTTTTTGGGTGTATCTTTAGTTATGGTATGAAACAGTAAAAACGATGTCGATATAATATAGTTGGAAAGTGAGGATAGAGGATGATGGAATGACCTCTGTTCCATATACATGTCTTGCATACTTGTACATATAAATTTATCTATCTACTAGTTTAGTAACCAGCGTGCC
>LBNU01004442.1:44398-58322 GCA_014162995.1 Artemisia annua | reverse complement strand
CAACCCTCCATTAAACCCATCCATATTAATTCCGAGCCATAAATGCAACTTTTCCCTCCATAAAACCTACCTTAGATCTTTGAAAGACCTTGGAAACCGTATAGAACATTGAGCTTGTATTCTATTCGAAGAACAAGAAGTATGCATGCTGTGTTTGTATTTAATTGAAAGAGAGAATCAGTGAGTTGTGATTCGTTGGTTTAGTATAGATTAAAACAAAGGAAGATTTGTGAGTTGCTCGATTCTGTGTTGTATGAGTGATAAATGCAAAAATGAATGAAGATGTATGATTGTGGCCTGCGTAGCGGTTAAGAGAAAGTGTGAACTTGTCTATTGCTAGTGGAGATAAAGATACATTAAAGGCTGTAGGAGGCGATGATCTAGTTTAATGACCAATAAACTTTCTCGTTGATCGAAGAGATGGAAAAATTATGCCCAATTTAGGGTGATGCTAAGTTTTTAAGGTCGGAATTATGTATCACATTAGACAATTTCGAGTATATAGGCATGCAATGTTCTAATTAGGATGTGACTAATAAATAACATTTATATTGCGTGGCATTGCCTTACTTACCGTAACTTATGCTAGATAATAAGAAATATCTTTCCTCATATATTCCCCAGGTACAAATTGTTATTGTGAGGCAGAACCCCTTAAATGATACTTGTTTTGATAAATTAACCTTTTTGGAAGTGGACTGTCATTAAAAAAAAATTATGATTGGTGGATAGGAGGTGTTATCGGTTCGGTTATCGGGTTGTTTGGTTTATTAGGTTCGGTTAAAAAAAATTTCAAGGTCAAAACGAAAACCAAATCGAACCGAACTATAATTCAACCGAACCGAACTAAAAACCGAATATGAATTCGGTTCGGTTTTTGGTTTGACCCAAATAAACACGAATGTCATTATTTCCTACGTAGTATTATGTTTTTCTGTTATTTTCTTTTTATATAAACACATGTGAATACATTAAAAGAATTATTTCCGACATTCTCATTTTGTTTTTCGTTTATACTTCTATGAAAAATATTTGCTCGCCACAAAATTAGTCACCGGGTACCCGCCGCCGCATTGCGCGGCTACCCTGCTAGTACTTTTCTATAACTAATCGATCACGATATTTAATAAGCTGATATGCATATAGTATGTTATTTTATTTATCCCCTAATCATTTGTGTTTTGTGTGCTGCAGACCACAGTCAGATTTCGAAAGCTTCGTGAACATTGGAGTTTGGTTCAAGGAGTACTGCAAGTAAGGTGTTATTTTATCATTTTTGACCATGAAAACAACCTCTACCTAATGCTATTATTATACCAGTTTTACCATACTTGGTGTAAATGACACCAAGTGAAAGATGGATGATCTCTTCTGCACTTTTAGTAGTTCAGCACCAATTTGTAGTCTATTACAGTAGTTATGTACCAAAGTTTGTATAAATTGTTGTATATGTATTATTTTAGGAACTACAGATATGCATTTGTAGCTCCATAAAAGTTTTTATTTTTATTTTATTTTTATTTTTTTTTATATATTTTTTTTGGGTGTATCTTTAGTTATGGCATGAAACAGTAAAAAACGATGTCGATATAATATAGTTGGAAAGTGAGGATAGATGATGATGGAATGACCTCTGTTCATATACATGTCTTGCATACTTGTACATATAAATTTATCTATCTACTAGTTTAGTAACCAGCGTGCCTCTCAATAAACCAGCTTGTACAGAAGTATTCACTCCACATTTGTTGTTTCGGAACCTGATACATTTGTTGTTTACCAACGTGGAGAGGTCAACATAACGAAATTCGTAAATCATATATTGTCTCTCACTAGTTGCATTGGACCGTGTTATAAGTATATATATTACTGCAAGCTAGTTACCCGTATCATCCAAACACATAACTGAGACGCTTCTGCAACAACAAGCCTTTGGGGACCTTCGTAATTAAGAACACAATCCGCTTTTGACTTTAACCTGACTTTAACCTTAACCCACGTCTTTTGACATTTTAAACTATGGTACAGATTGGTTTATGACTTTAGTTATGAAAAATGCTAGACTTAAATCTTTTTTGCATTAAAATGTCTACAAAAATAAAAACTATTTCATAATTCAACAATCACTAGTTTGAAGTTAAGCTTTTGACTCTTGATGTTTTTATAGTGACCAATCCATTGATACTTTTTTTGGATAATTGAGTACCCTACTTAACATTATACTGTTTTTCGTATTTGTTTTTCGTATTTGTTGGAGTCTATTAGGCTGCAACTACTAGGTCTAAAAGTGAAAAAGATAGTGAATGTGGAGAAAGTGGCTAAGAGTTGGATGGTGGATATGAAAATGTGATGCTTTATCTGAATAAAGGAGTGTTTGGAACAGAAAGTTTCTGAAGGAATAAAGGAATGTAACAGGCCTGCATTGATGATTTCAATCTAAAAAAGTATGGAATGTTGGTAAATAGAGGTAACTATCATCACTTTAGTACCTGCTATTATAATCAGGCCATTACAATTGTGGAGTACCTAGTACCTTGGAGTCCTAGTTTGTGTAACTGTACCTACAATAGAGACATAGGTTCTTCTGGTTTGGCCTTGGGAGGGAACTAGAAATCTATGTGTTCTATGTAGGAGGTCTATCACAATGTGGATGTACCATAATGTAGGGCTCCCCTTTGTGAAGGGTAAATGGTCTTGGAGGGGGGGTGAAAGTAGTATGGAATTGAGAGTGGTGAAAGATGACACTTCATGGTCCATATCCTTTCTCTCTAAACAACCTCACCGGAAAATTCATTAACTCCGGCCAAGCAGTAGCAGATTCCGACACCGTCGCCGAAATAATTTCTGGCGAGACCTTTCTCTTTTCCAATCTATAGATCGGTGTATCCCCATCATTTCTGGAGCATTTGAGCTCTTGGCTCCCTCCACAACACTGCCACGCGCTACCCACCGCAACTGTCACCACACCGCCGCCACCTACGTTTATAACACCATCACCATCCGGATCTATTTAATGGCGGGCGGTGGCCGGAATTTTGAGAGTGTATAAAGTTCACTAACCTTTTTTATACTTAAAAACATCAAGATGTGACGAGTTTGACTCGTATCCGAATCAAACCAACGCGTTTTCTTACCTTGTCTTTATAGATTTCCAAGTTTTAACAAAAGAGGTGATGGTGATGTGTGTTGGTGACGGCGGTGGAGGTGGTATGTGGTGATAGAGAGTGATTGATGGTGCGTGAATAGTGTCAAAAGAAAGAGGAGGTGTTGAGGAGTGTTGTGCTGGTGGCGGTGTGGTTGTGGGAGTGGCGGTGGTGGCGTTATGGCGGTGGCAGCCGGCGGGGAGAGAGAGGAGGAGATGGTAATAAAAAAGTTTGAGAAGATGGTAATGAAAGTTTGAGAGAGAGAGGAGGTGTTTTATATGGGTATTTTAGACTTTTAATACTCTTAATATAAGACAAAATATCAAATCAAACTGGACACGTGTCACAAAATTGACTGGGTCGCACAGTAGCACAAGTCGCACATGACCAAAATTAGAAGTTGTATAAAAGTTGACTCAATAGTGATGCTAAATTCAATTTTAGGCATAAAATTGAAATTTTCCCAAAAATAAACCCATGACCAACCAGAACCAAAAAAATAAAATGAACCGAGGACTCACAAGTCACAACCAGTAACAATGATCTGTAGCGCAACTGTATCTATTAATGAGCAACATACGTGTAGAATAACAATAAAAATAAAATGTACATAGTTTGAATCGTAATTTCGTTAAAAAAAACACACATGATTCATATTTATATTTTTCTATACGTCGTTGAGTCTTTCAATTATTTTTGTTGGCCCGTTCAACTACTAGCTTCAAGTTTCATTTAATTTCTTTATGAGTTTGCGTCTGGTCAAATAACTTTTATATCCATTTATGAACGAAAACATAAAAAATGATAAATTAGTAAGCTACTGGTTTGATGCAGGTATATATCATACTAGCAGGGTACCCGCGCGTTGCAGCGGCGGATACCCTGAAATAAAAAATTTCGATAAATAATGTATTTTAGTTTATTATGTTCTTTTTGGTAATAAATTTACGGATATCAAGAATTTCGTATAGCCCGTGCCCGTTCGGGCTCGAACCCGTTGGCCCGTTGCAGCGGCGGGTATCCTAAGATAAATGTTAACGACATCAAAAGTCAAAATTGATGGCTAGGAATTGTTCGCTTGAGTTATGCTTATATGATTGTCTTTTAAGTACGTTGCCATTTAAAAAAACCTCAAATCGTTTATCCATTTCGCATAAACGAATTTATAGGCCCACAAAAAAATCTCTATACCCGGTCCATCTTAATTCCACAATACCTGGTCCAAAGTCTATCTAATCTAAGTGCATATACCAACTTTAGGTCATTAGTAACCCTAAACTTAAAACTCACGCCCCCATATGTGTTTTTCTCCCACATAATTTTTATCAAAACAAAATTTCATCTATCTTGCAAGAACACTATCATTTCATCTATCTAAATCAACACTCATCAGCCATGAGGTTTAACCACCACAACACACAAAACCTTTTGCCACTTCTTTCTTTCTTCTTCTAAACGTTGAACACGTTTGTTCGAATCTCAAAACCCACGAAGAGATCAAGTAATAAATGGCTTTAAGATCTTGTAGAAGGTCTCGGGTAGGTTTGATATGTGTTTCGTTTATCATTAGACCGAAAAAAAAAAGAATGAAACACTTTTGTTTTGTTTTTTCTTTATGAATTTCGGATATTAAAAGAGATGTTATGTTCTAATAGATTTATGATGGGTTTAACAAAAACTTGTAAAGCTTAACTGAATAAAACGGTTAAGGCAATATCTTTGCCTTCGAATAATTCAAGCACTTCTGACCGTAGGATCATGGAACTTGAAGACCAAGTTAAGTATCTAATGAAATCCTACGAAGCTCCTAAACCTTCAAGCCAAGTGAACAAAATCACTTCTTCATGTGAGTATTGTAGTGGTCCCCACGACACTCGTGATTGCATGGAAATCCCCGAACAAGCTTTTGCGGACTACGCATCCTCGCGTACCGACGGAGCGGGAGACAAGTGGTACACATTCAAACCCAAGCCAAACCCTTATGGCGATTCATACAATCCCTCATGGAGAAATCACCCAAACCTTAGGTGGAAGCAAAACCAAAAAATGCCCCAAAACAATTCTTCCAACCCACCTAATCATTTCCAATCAAGCGGTTCATCCCCAAACCGTACTTTCAATAACAATCCTTCCAACAACTATGGTAGTACCAATCATCTTGAAGGATTGATGTCCAAATTTATGGCATCTCAAGAATCTCGAATAGCTAGGTTCGAATCCGAATTTAACCAACAACAAGCGGAGATGACCAATAAAATTGACAACTTATTGAAAGCCCTCAATAACCAAGTGCTATCACCTCCACATAAGGACGCTAGGAACACAAATAGCGGACCCCAAGTCAAAGACCCTTCTTCATCCAAACATGTCCACTTCGTCAACGTTATCACCATCATGCCAATCGATAAGAATAAGGAAGAAAGTGATAAGGATGAGGTTAGACTAGAAATTGAACCTAAGGATGAGGTTAAGGAAGTTGAGGTTGATAAGGAAGTTAAGAAAAGCGAAGTAGAGGAAGTAGATGAGGTAGAGAACTACTTTGATAGGTTACCCACCAAGGAATAACGAGCATACCATAAGGATTTATTCGATGACCCCGAGACACCATACTTCCTAGGTAATCCAATCATCAAAGCGGGTAACCCATCCAATATCTACATACCATGCAACATTGGGCATGTGCATGTGTGGAAAGCCTACATTGACCCTAAATCCCCCATAAACATCATGACTAGGATCCAATACAATTGGATAATGAAAAAACAATTTGGATCTAGGATATTTCCTAACAAGGGTTGGGTTAGTAACTTCGTAGGAAGAGTGAAAGGATTACATGTGTATGTAGGAAACTTCACCTATATCACCGACTTTGTGATTGTAGAGGATATTCGTCCGGTAATAGATGGTTGTTTAACTCAAGTAGTATTTGGAAGACCGTTTGTTGAGGCCTCTAAAATGGATTATGACCCATCCCTAGGGATAGTTAGATTCAAGGATGAGACCGATGAGATAGCCTACCAAATGCCCTATAAGATAGAACAATACCGGTGTTTATCAAACCTTGAGAAAGAGCATAAGCAAGCGGTCTACTATAGGAATAATGAGGATAGACGTAGAGGAGTATACTATGTTATGAGTAGAATATTTGGTTTCTACAAAGAGTGCTTGCAACTAGGTCCGGAATATAAGACTACACAAGAAGATGACCTAGACACCGTGACCAATGATGGAGTTACGTAATGTACGGTGACTTTGAGTCTAGCTACAAGACTCGTTAATAAAGAAAAGCGCTTCTTGGGAGGCAACCCAAGCTTTATTTGTTTGTTTTGTTTATTTGTTTGTTTGATTTTATTTGCTTCCGTATGTATGTTTTATTTTTATTGTTATTGATTCATGCTTCAAATTAAATTGTGAAAATGCTTTATTTTGTTTTTAACTTCGTCTTAACTACATATAAAGGTATTTTGCAAAAGATAAGTGTAAGGAAAATCTAAATCGGTTTATTAGAACAAATAAACATGAATCATAACAATATTAAATTAGCATACATATTAGTAATTGTTAGAGTCAAATGCTTGTATCGAGTCATAATGATGTTTTGCAGGATTTCTAGGAATTAAGAATTGAGTTTTTCCAGAAATTTTCTGAAAACTTAACATGAAAAATCTGTTAGATCACTTCTGACGGCGTCAGGCTCCAACCTGACGGCGTCAGGTGCAGTTTTCTGGAATTTTTTAAAGGTTTTGTTTTTCTTCCGGAATCATAAAATGCTTTATTAAATCTCTAACTTATAAACTCCAGGAATCTGCAAAATATTCATTCCACAAGCATTATATCCTTATACAGATTTATCCCGCCGATGTTATGCAGGTTTTCGTTTTTGTAGCATATATTTCAGCTGGTGATTTGATTAGGGTGTGAAAGAGGGTTTGTGGTTGTTGGAATGGTCGTTAGGTCTTGTGTTGGGGCGAGAGGAAAACCTTTCCTTCTGTCTCCTCGAAGGATCTTTGTGGCTTACGTCGTGCCTACTGTCACTACTGCTCCATTTGGAATCTCATAGTCGATTTTCTGTGTTTGCTTCATCGGCCCGTATGAAATTATGTGCTTGTATGAACAGGTCTTCCATCGACGCGGGTGGTCGTGCAATGAGGTCTTTAAAGAATCTACCCGGGCATAATCCGCTGATGAATGCTCCTGTCATCATCCCATCTGAGGATCCGTCATATGTAATGTTTCTTTTCCGAACCTCCCCAGGTAATCTCTCAACGACTCGTCCAAGCGTTGTCGAATCCCAAGTATTTCACCCTGAGTTTTTTGGAATCTTCTTTGTTGTAGGAAGTTAGCACGAAATTTGTCTCTTAGCTCATAGAAACTGTTTATACTTCCTGGTTGATGAGGCGAAAAGTGTACCGCTTTTGGGGGGTCATTTAAGCCCTAAATTGTAATTATTTGATCAAATATTACCCTAAATCGTTCCTTTTGTCATTTTAGGTACTTTGGAGAAGAAATCTGGAAAAGGAAGCATTTTGGACATTTTTGGAGCATAAAAGTGAAGAAAACGACAAAGTCTCTAAATCTGCTGGAACAGTACCCATGACGGCGTCAAGACTTATGAGGTGACGCCGTCAAGCTAGACAAACAGAGGTGGATGTGAAGATTGTCCTTGATAAGCCAGAATGGAATTTTGGGACTTAAAGGGGGACGGCGTTAAGAGGCCGTCACAACTCAAAGAGTGACGCCGTCAAGTCTGTTTTCCTATATATATTTTCGCAATTTTCATTCATTGTGTGGAACTTTTTAGGGAGAAACCCTAATACGAATTTTAGCATCTTTTTCAAGGTTTTTCACCTTGAGATCTTCCATGTTACATTGAAGAAAAGTTATTAATTAATCATTCAATATGTCTATGTGTTGTTTGATTCTATCTTGTTCTTGTCTTTTATTTAACATGCTAGGCTAGGTTTTCTTTGTGTTTGCTTAGATCTAATGAAACCTAACTATTAATTATTTGTTGGATGGTGTGTTATTAATTGTATTGGATGAATGTTTATCGATGTTAGGCTTAAGAAAACTGGCTAACCTCCTATACGGTAACTTGCTTGAACGTCTTAAGAAACATGATCGGATGTGTACTACGATTATATGGTTGTATTTAATGCATGAGCGAATTCTAGTGATCCCATGTTAGGAGCTTTTAGTCGGCTCGACATAGGAGTGAAGTAGGAGCTTATAGAGTTGGGGAAGTTCATACACACCTCCACGAATGGTATTAAGGAATGCAACCCGTCATCCACGCAATTATAACACACTAATCAACCAGTAAAAGATAGTTAGGGAGTAATGAAGTCTAAGTAAACACACTTCTCTCCATATAAGTTTTCACAACCATTTTATTTTCGTTTATTTTATTTGCATTTGTAGTTATTTGGGTTAGTTGACTAGCAACTAATTCCGCCCACTCCTTCAAACCCGAGATAATTTTACTTGCTTTCCTAAAAACATAAAATACACAAAGAATCTTCCCTCACCCTTAGACCTATTAGAGTAGTTTTTCAATCCTAACGACACTATTCCCCTAGAGAACGATCAATCCCCCGGTACTTGCCACTACACTATACTACATCGGTCAGGTACACTGCGTGGTGGGGATTGCAAGCCTCTTAAGATCCCTTGAGAGGTAAAACCTGTTGTAAGGTCGCAAAACCACGCATCACTGGTGATAAGTTATCGTACCAAAACCTGGCCGCCCCGCATCGGGTTATGTGAAAGAAACGACACCACGCCGGCTCTGGGAGTTTATGGACGTCCATGGTACCCATGAATATCGTGAGATGATCATCTGGGTCTGACATACCATCGTATGTCCTCAAGTTCGTGGGAACCTTGAGCCTATCTGGCATGTCATAATCTCTGATCCTTGCCGTGAAAGGAGATGCTACCAAATCAAGTACATTCTTCTCGGTTTCTTTAAATGTGAATGGTTCATTATAGAAAGCAGAGTTGCTTGCAACATTTTGCTTAGGTAAACCATTCGATTTATCGGTCAGAGTTCTACTCTTCTTGGATGGTTTACGTAAGAGGGCGATTTCTTTCGGCGTTTGTTGAGTAATCCCTTCGGGTAAGCCGTCCGGGTTCGTTTGCCATCACTCGATGACAGGACGGTCGTCGCTGTTGAAGTGTGACGTAGGGTTAGCTTCTTCCCTTTTCGAAGAAAATGCCGAATACATAGCGTTGATCTGCTCAAAATTTTGGACCACAAACTGCATTACTGGGTCCCCGGAAGCGTATTTAGAGGCATTTTCGGGAGTATGATCGGGTGTATGATTTTTGGTAGTAGGATGAGAAATGTTTATGCCTGTTGGCGGTTCCTTAGGGTCAGACCCACTGGGTTCTTCACCAAGAGTATCAGTTGGTATGGTGAAAGGGTTTTCTTCCGTCATAATATACTAGCTTAGAGAGTTAGTGGGAATTATGTTCGGGTCCCACGGATGGCGCCAAATGATGATACGTAAATTCACAGGCTTCTACGAATGGTCGTCATTCCCAAAGCTCGACCTGTTTATCTGTATCAATCAATGAGAGAAAGATAACGTTAGGAATAATACGGGACTTACTCCCCGTATTAAACTCCGACGCTCAAGTCAGATGGCGTAATTATCATTACGAAGAATATGAATGTTATATATATATAGAGAGATATGAATATATTTGCTATTGTGTTCTGTGTGTTTTTGTAAGCTTACTAACGCCTCTATTTATAGTGGGAGAAATCGAATATCAATCGAATAATATCAGATCAGAGATTGAATAACAATCGAATAATATCGAAGTAGATAAGGAATATATTCTTTTTTGCACATATTCTCTTGGGCCCATGGTTCGTCGAAACCAACTTATAGTATATTTTATCTCCAAGGAATTGCTAAGGAAATAAGCAAAACCCGAGGTCGTAGTCCGTGTGAAGGTGTGAATGGAAAATCGATAATCGGTTCGATAAAACGTGTAGTGAAAGTGAAATAAAGGTGAATATTTGGGGTTTTATACTATAATAATGGAATATCAAATAAAAACAAGTAAACAAACAAATAGAACAAGCAAATAAAACAACCAAATCCTAAAACGCAATCTAAATTCAAAAACAAACTTAATGTAATCTAAAAACGCACCTAAAAAGCAAATCTAAAGGGAAAGGCGTCTAAAAATTCAAACTTACTTTCTAAAAGTTCTAAATACTCAAAAATAACTTTGGAAAAAGATTTATATATATATATATATATATTTTTAATTTTTTTTTAATTATAATGATTTAAAAACTATTTTAAGCTAATTAAACTATAAAAGATACTAGGCTTTTGAAGAAAAATCTAAAATTTTAAGAAAAAGATTCTAGCTTCTAGCTTTTTTTTTTTTTTTTTTTTTTTTTTTTTTTTTTTTTAAAGAAAAATGATAATAATGAAACAAAGGTAATAATAAAATACTAGTGGCAATTAAATAATCTAACGGCTAACTACAAAGAATACACCAACTAAAAATAACCAACTAAATTATGCTACATAAGCAAATACGAAATATATGATAAAAAGATACACTTGTAAAGCAAATTATTAAGATCCTTAAGTGTGGTTTATTCTTTCTATTAAGTCCTTTAAATAACTATTTTCTCAACAACATTTTTCATAAAGAGATATCCATATTTAGATCTAACCAATATATCTTTTAACTTTNGAGAGAAGATCTAAAATATCTACTTAAAGATATAAAAACTCCTACTCACAATACAAGAAACACATAGCAAATATTTTTGATAACATAAACATGATTATTGTACTAAATTATGAACTACTAAAATTGTAAAAGTAAAAAAATAGAACCGCGGATGAATGAACGAGAGGAGATACCACCCGATCCTAAAAAGCACAAAAGAATTATTCAATAGTGTACAACTTATTAATCCTTATCCACTAATTAGTAACGTAAGTTTGAAACTTTATTCACTAACAAGCTTAAAAATTCTATAAGTTTCAAACTTTATGTATAAATTTGCCTTAAAGCACAGACCCTTATAGCTCCCGGCCTTAGTGGTAGATCGTGATACAGAATAGAATAAGACTTAGAATAACAATATTTTTATAAAACTAGATTATAACTACAAGTTTTTACTAAATAAGCTAAAATACTAAAGCTTAAAGTGAATAAGGGAGAAAGCAATCAAGGCTATTAAGCCGATCACCCAAGTTAAGCACTTTATATTCCCTTATATAAATCGCCAATAAGCTAAAGTATATAAAAACCACAAAATAACAATAAAGATTCAAACTTTATGCTAAATAAACTATTGAAACTACTAGATCTATAACGAGCTCTCGAAACTAAAGGTCAAAATAGGCTTAATCAAAGATTAAGGCAAGCTTTAAAGCATAAAGACCTTTCTTGTTCGAATTGAGCCAAATATAAAAACTTCAAAATAACCAATAAAGATGTTGATACGACCCGGTTAGGGGTTGTATCGGGATAAGGCACCACTTTTAGCGTGTGCGAGCTCCTTAAGAAATAGAAGAGAAGAACTAGAGAATTATTGATCTTAACACTTTGATTGATTACTTTTCATTAATGACAAGACCTTAAATACTAGTTATCTGATAACTCACACAAACACAAGACTTATCTTAAAACATAACAAATACTTATCCTAAACACATATCCTAAACAATTGATAAGTATGATGACTATCCCCAACCCATCATGAATTCCCTATGCATATCCACAGGCATATCATTCCTCACTCCTTCAAAAACACCTTGCCCTCAAGGTGTTGTCTTGAAAAGCACTCTTAATTCCGGGATCCCAAATTTTGAGACGTTTCCTAAACATTTGTGTTTTCTCATTCAACTTGTTCTCAAGCTCAATTGGTAATAATGAAACCACTTTAATTAATTCAGTCAATCCCAATGTCAGTTGTTTATTCCCTCTTTTCGGCTTCGTTCGAGTCTCTTTTTCTTCTGATTCTGGAATGTAAAACTTAACAGTCTCTTCAATCTTTGTCACTGTGACAACGGCAGTAGTAGCTTTTAGTACAGCTTCTGGTGCAACTTCAGTTGCAACTTCTGGTCCAACTTCTGATGTTGTAAAAGAATCATATGCTTTAGCGCTGGTAGTAGCCGGCCATTGGTCCTCGAAACGTGCTTCCATTAAGCGAGCTAATGAAAAAGCTTCCTCTAAAGTTGTAGGTCTTGCCTTCAACAATTCTATTTGTACCGTCAGTTTAAGTCCGGAGATATAAAACGATGTAAGTAAAGATTCAGAGATCCCTGTTACTCGATTTGCAAGTACCACAAACTCACTCTGATATTCGGCCACGGTACCCATTTGCAAGAGCTTAGATAGTGCATCCCGATCACTGCTGCCCGATGCCATGAACAGTGATCTCGAAGAACGAGAAATTCTTTTTTTTGATGAACATCAGCCTGAATTAGTGATCGAGACAGTACACCCGGATGAATATGTCTAGTGACACCAGTACCGATGAATAGTACTCGTGAGATAGTAACTTTTTTTTTTTTTTTTTTTTTTTTTTTTTTTTTTTTTTTTTTTTTGTAACCCTAACAAAAACTCTCTCCACGAGAACTCTCAATGAAGCACCAATTGAACACCCGGTTAGGGAATTGTATCGGGATAAGGACCCACTTCAACTCGGCTGGCTCCGGTCAGAGAGAATACGAGAGAAAACTGCAGAGATTTGTTTAGTTAAGACTTTAATTGATTGCATTCATAATATCATTCGGGTATTATAAACGAAACGCTTAGCTTGTAAAACAAGACCAAATAAAACGGCATATCTAAACAATGATAGGTTTCTAATATGACCTCGGACATACAACTAAATAACAGAGATAGTTATCCAAAGGCATCATAATGATACGACCCGGTAGATTGTATCGGGATAAACAACACTTCAAGCCGTGTGCTGGCCGGTCAGAAAATAGAGAGTGATAGAACAGAGATTTGTTTTTATGTTAAACTTTGATTGATCATTCATAATAATGATTCCGCTGATATAGTACGAATAACCCTAGCTTTGTAAAAACAAGCCAAATATAGAGACATATCAAACAGATGATAGTTCTCCTAAGTTGATCGGAATACAACTAAATAACAACGATACTTATCCAAAGGCGCTATCATAATTTGATACGGACGCCGGTTAGGGATTTGTATTCGGGATAAGGCCACCACTTCAAGTGTGCTGGCTCGTGCAGAAAAGTATAGAGGAAGAACTGCCTAGAGATTTGTTGTATGTTAAACTTTGATTGCATTCATTCAATAATAATGATCGGTTATATATAACACCGAATAACCTAGCTGTAAAACAACCAAAGTATAAAGGACATATCTAAATCAAATGGATAGTTCCTAATATGACCGAATACAACTAAATAAAAGGATAGTTACCAAAGCGTACATCCCACTCCTTCGGAACACCTTGTCCTCAAGGTGTGGTCTGAAAAATTTCTTTGATTCCGGGATCCCATATCCTAACCTAGTCTATCTTCCAATCTCGTAGTTCTCTGCCTTCCGCTACCCCAACCAACACCTTTTTCCTCTTCCGCCTTCCACTACCTTGACATAACACAACACCATTCTTCCGTCTTTCGCTACCACAGCCATCAACACTCCCCACTGCCCCTTCAAAAATCACTTTGCGCTCAAGTGATACGAAAGATATGCAGATTGAGCAGTCGCTAATTCCATCGCTTAAATTCAAATTATTGCATCAAAACGAC